>JBBPTU010000058.1:0-53705 GCA_038094295.1 Tylopilus aff. beelii
CTCTAGGACCAAGGTCGTCAAGTTCCTTGCCGCTTACATCGTGGACCTCATTTGTGTCATGCAAGCCATGCACTTGTTAACCTCCAACGGCACTTCCCGTGTGACCATGGAGACAGTGAAACTCGCTCTCCGGGCCCATGATAAAGTAAAACCGCTTGTACACAAGAAGGTGGAGGACCTTGATAGCAAGTTCGGTGTTCTTCCTGGAGGGCGTGATCACGTCATGGAAAAGATCGAGGGGTGGATATGGCGTTTCAGCGTCACAGATCATGAGACCGAAGAGCTGAGGCGAACGATCGGTCCAATGTTGCCCACTGGTGTGGGCTCTTCATAATCACCGTATGATCTTTTTTCCAGCATGTGTTACTTACGCAGGTTCGCACTTGTTTCGTAATCTTGTTGACGTGTGTCTAGTATACCTATAGGCTCTACGCGCAGATCCTTGAATGGCTTGTACCACGCCCAGTTCGTCGATCACGCTGGGTGCGATCCAGCAACACCATAGAACGAGACTGGCCCAAGCCCCCATGGGTGTGTAGAGCTTGCGTTCGAAACGTATCGAGTCAAACCATCGATTTATTCTCGTGTATTAGTGAGAGGTGAATGCAGTGATTTAGTGGTAGCATGTAAATCAAACCTGGTATGTGTGCAAACATCTGAGATATCCGTGAATAGCACCGCGTGAGTATCGTGTATCATAGCAGCGTAATAGATCGCTGCAAGAATCCGTCACCTCAATCAAACCACCCCGCCATCCGCATTGCCTCTGCAAGTCCATCCCACTCGCTGCGTTCCTTGGTGTGTCCAGAAGTCACCACGCTGGGTGCACCAACGTCCTCGGCTCTGCTGTGCGCCTTGCGACAAGCAAGCTCAGTTGCAGACCTAGCCACCATTAGCCCAATCCCACGCGACAAAACGAGAAACACGCACCTCAAGCATTCGTCTAACCGCCACCGAATACCCAGATCAGCTGCCCCGTCCTTGGTCTTTGTCTCCGCGTCCGTTCCGGAGGCAGGAACGTATGGCGGGCCAGGCAAAACGCGTCTGCTCAGCGCCCAGATCATGCCAGCGACAAACGCCGCATGGGCTCCCTCCTCGTCCAGCGCCTCGTCTTCCCTCACGCGCTCCTGCGGCTGGGGCGTCTGCCGTCCGTCCTCGCCATGCGCCGGATCCTCGTCCTCGTCATCATCGTCCATCGGATGGAACGACTCGCCACTCGGCAAACGCCTATGGGACCTCCCGCCCGGCGCGCGCTGCGCATAGCTGCTGTCGCGCGACGTACACGACGCATCGGGCGTCGCACCCGCCCAAAATTCAGAGCCGGACCGCACGCTCTCGACGCCGTCCCACGCGCGCGTCGTGCGCGTGCCGTTGGACATCGCGGACACGGTGTGACTGTGGCTCGCTGGGTGTGCGATGGCGTGGTTTGGCGATGGGATGTGTGTCCAGCCGGAGCTTTGGAGGTATTCGCTCGTGGGGAGACTGAGAAGTGCAGCGCCGTCGCGGCCCGCGTTGAGCACCCCCGGGTGCGACCATCCTCCGGGCGGCACATATGGACATCGAGGGACTCACGCTCGATGGCAACGTACGCGCGCTGCGCGACCAGTTCATCACGATCGAGCTGGGTAGGATCTTGTATAACGGCCACTTCTTCACGCCCGAGCGCGAACTTTTGACAAGTGCGACTCCGGCAAGTCAGAGGACCGTAAATGGGATCGTGCGTTTGAAGTTGCTGAAAGGTAACGTCGTCGTCGAGGGACGATCCTCGGACGAGGTGAGAAGCATTTCCTATCCAACGAGACGGGCATGGATCTGATGCGCGAATAGGGTCTGTACGACGAACGTCAATCGTCCATGGACGAACTTGGCGGATTCGAGCCTACCGATACGACTGGCTTCATCCAGATCGAGGGCATCCGGATTAAGAAGTGAGTATTGTTTCATTACAAGTCTGAATGTACCGAACTCCTGTTTAGATGGGCACAAGCAAACGCGCGCAAGGGTCAAGCAGGCGTCGAAGCCAAAGATGTGTACGGAGCTCGTGTCTGAAAACCGTGCATCGAAACGTTGCGTTGATATATCTGGTGTAATATTAAGTGCGAGCAAGGAAAAATGTACCGGATGGGATGACGAGTGAAAACCTGGGACATGAGGATCTGTGAGACATTTGTGGATAACGCGACTAGTCGACGACGGCCTTGCTCTCGGTAAACCACGTTGACTGGGGATGGCTACATTAACGAATGACATTTATAGATTAGCTGGGACGAAAACAAGCGCCCACGAATCTTCGTTCCTGATTGGGAAGCTACTCAACTCCATCTGTGAACCGATCGCAGCCTGTCGACCAAGTCAACATACAGCGACCCGTGTTCGCCCATGTTTCTCGCGACATACGCTGATTCGTGCGTCCTATGAGCCCGAATGGTCGACTCATCCAAAAGGATTCATCATCATTTCCATCCGGGCCTGGCCCTATGCTCGAGCGCTAGAATACTACCCACAAACGCGTCCGCCATCCCATGTGCCCATTGCATGCTCGCGACACGTTTAAAAAGCCTGTCCAGATACCCTCTGACATAGCGCTTCCATTTCCTTCTCTCCAACCACCCTCTCTCTGCACCCTGCCGAGGCATGTCGAGTAATTCCGCACAGCAAAATGCCAGTGCTCCCATGCCCATGTCGGCTCTCTGCGTATTGAGTGCGTGCGTTCCTACTAGATAAACGCCGTTTGGCTCATCACTATCAGCTATCGACGTCCGTCTTTCCGGGTATTCTCATAAGACTGTCAGATCCATTAAACTGAAGAAGAACGACTCGCCTTGGGATGTTCCAAACCCCACGTATGTAGAGGGCATACACCGAATCGAGTTTTCTTTGCCAGTGTAAGATGATCTATATCCCTTCGCGCATGCGCCTGACCGCCCCTCTGTAGTGCTCTCGAACCCAGCGACCGTATTTCTGTATCAGCCAGTTGTAGCTGGACATGCCTGATGCGAAAGCGAAGAGCGGACATCATCGTCGACTTTAACCTAAATGAGACAGAGTATATGCGCCGCGAGCAAGACATAAGATGTCAGTTATCTCGTACTTTTCTTATTCCGCCTTGAGCTCCTCATTACTATCAATAGCTTATCGAAAGAAAGCAAGAAAGATCGAAGTCGTCATCTCTGGTTACGGGGCCGATGGTCATGAATCGGTATGCAGTGTACCAAGTGGTCGTATTGCCTTTCATATATTCTATCAGCTGCTTCCGTTTACCACTTCGATCATCAATGCTTGTTCACGGTAAGTCGCGGCTGTCACCTGCATCCATTACACGCTAATGTTTGTCTACAGATTCAGGCTGTTGATTATCGGAAACGTGATTACCAATTTCCTCGGCAGTGGACGAAGCTCATTTTGTTCTCCTTGATCTAGTCGGGTGTTGGTAAATCTTCATTGATTCGCAAAGTCTTTGGCGTCAAGGATGTCGTGAGTGTCACGATGCCACACTGTGTAGCCTTGACTCACACCTCCGATCAAGCACGTTTCTGGGGATACTCGCGGCACCGCTAATATTGATGACGAATTTATCTCTTCCACAAATGACCGATTCGTGGTCCATGACAGCCTTGGGTTCGAGGCTGGAGACGAGCAAAACATGAACAAAGTAAAAGAGTTCGTCGCCCGCAGAAAGGCCATGCCCCAGCTCAAGGATCAGCTTCACGCGATCTGGTGAGAATGATCAACCATACCGATTACACTCGTCGAAGAAACTATATAGGCTTTGCCTTGAGATTCCCTACTGTGGCGGTCGTTTACTCGAAGATGGCGCGGAGAAGTTCCTACAGCGGAGAAATGAAATTCTAGGAGACAGTAGGTTATTTTTGCCACATCGTGGCGGTATAACTTACCAGGTACCATGTAGTTCCCCTTATCGTAGTGCTCACCAAAGTAGATCTGTTAGATGAACAGCTGAAGATTCTCTCTGCAAACCAGACTTCACAAGGCTGGTTGAGTGAACATTGTCTTAGTTCTCTCAACACCGCAGCGGGAAATGACATAATGCATGTTGCTGTTTCAGGTCAGTCAGGTTGTGTTCTAGACTCTCGGTGCACGGGTCTCATGTTAATTTAGTGGAAGATGATTACTCCGAGACTGTCTCCAACCTCTTCAAGGCCACGAAAGAGACCATGGCCAAGAATAATGTCGATGAAGCACCACGGGCCATGGCATCCTTCGCACAGCGTGTCAGCGTACGAGAGAACATTGAACAATCGATTGTGTATGTGGTGTCTTGTGGTATCTGTTCATTATCACTCATGCTGCTGTCATAGCGTTGGGAAGAAGAGTATGTCCACACGCAAAGCGAATTGTCCAGGTACTAACGACGATGACAGAGTACTGGAAAACACTCCTGAAGAGCTCCGTCTTTCGTGGTCGCACGCTGAAGGAATGTTTGGGAGTCATCCACAGGGACATCATCACGGTCTGGGGCTTTGACGACCCGAATAAGGTACCCCACATCATCGTTAGAGCCAATCAACTCTAACTCGCCGTAGTGTTTGATGGACGAAGATGTCATCAAGGCCTTACTTTCCTCCGACAACCTAGGTCCCTTACCTGATGGATCGGTAGACGCGTAAGTGATGTCGATTTCACACCACCCTCTTCGCGGCGGTCCATGACGAACATATCGATTTCCAGGGCCTCGTTTGCCTCTTTGCTCGCTTCGGCCCTGGAACTAGTACTAAAGCTCTTGGCATCGGGGGACATCTCATTGTCCACCGTAGCGCCCATCGGCGAATTCACGGTTTCGGTCGCAAACACTACGTATATGATATACGAAGAGGCGTGAGTAGCAAGCTGAAATTCAATCATCGTCTAATGGTTGTCGTTCGTCCCTCTAGGACCAAGGTCGTCAAGTTCCTTGCCGCTTACATCGTGGACCTCATTTGTGTCATGCAAGCCATGCACTTGTTAACCTCCAACGGCACTTCCCGTGTGACCATGGAGACGGTGAAACTCGCTCTTCGGGCCCATGATCAAGCAAAAAAGGTTGTACACTGGAATGTGGAGGACCTTGATAGCAAGCTCGGTATTCTTCCTGGAGGGCGCGATCACGTCATGGAAAAGATCGAGGGATGGATATGGCGTTTCAGCGTCACAGATTATGAGATCGAAGAGCTGAGGCGAACGATCGGTCCAATGTTGCCCACTGGTGTGGGCTCTTCGTAATCACCGTATGATCTTTTCTCCAGCATGTGTTACTTACGCAGGTTCGCACTCGTTTCGTATTCTTGTTGACTTGTACCTAGTATACCTATAAGCTGGCTCAAGCCCCCCATGGATGTGTAGAGCTTGCGTTCGAAACGTATCGAGTCAAACCATCGATTTATTCTCGTGTATTAGTGAGAGGTGAATGCAGTGATTTAGTGGTAGCATGTAAGTCAAACCTGGTATGTGTGCAAACATCTATGAGATATCCGTGAATAGCACCGCGTGAGTATCGTGTATCATAGTAGCGTAATAGATCGCTGCAAGAGTCCGTCACCTCAATCAAACCACCCCGCCATCCGCATTGCTTCTGCAAGTCCATCCCACTCGCTGCGTTCCTTGGTGTGTCCAGAAGTCACCACGCTGGGTGCGCCAACGTCCTCGGCTCTGCTATGCGCCTTGCGACAAGCAAGCTCAGTTGCAAACCTAGTTGCCATTAGCCCAATCACGCGCGACAAAATGAGAAATTCGCACCTCAAGCACTCATCTAACCGCCACCGAATACCCAGATCAGCTGTCCCATCCTTGGTCTTTGTCTCCGCGTCCATTCCGGAGGCAGGAACGTACGGCGGGCCAGGCAAGACACGTCTGCTCAGCGCCCAGATCATGCCAGCGACAAACGCCGCATGGGCTCCCTCCTCGTCCAGCGCCTCGTCCTCCCTCACGCGCTCCTGCGGCTGGGGCGTCTGTCGTCCGTCCTCGCCATGCGCCGGATCCTCGTCCTCGTCATCATCGTCCATCGGATGGAACGACTCGCCACTCGGCAAACGCCTATGGGACCTCCCGCCCGGCGCGCGCTGCGCATAGCTGCTGTCGCGCGACGTACACGACGCATCGGGCGTCGCGCCCGCCCAAAATTCAGAGCCGGACCGCACGCTCTCGACGCCGTCCCACGCGCGCGTCGTGCGCGTGCCGTTGGACATCGCGGATACGGTGTGACCGTGACCCGCTGGGTGTGCGATGGCGTGGTTCGGCGGTGGGATGTGTGTCCAGCCGGAGCTTTGGAGGTATTCGCTCGTGGGGAGACTGAGAAGTGCAGCGCCGTCACGGCCCGCGTTGAGCACGAGGAGCGCATGCGGAGGCGCGTGGCGGGCGAGGGAGAGGAGGAGGGCGCGCGGGTTGGGTGTGGCCCCGGGTGAGGATGACGCGCCAACTTGGCCGGGAGTTGAAAAGGTCGTGGTGGCGAGGAAGATGACGTCGGCGTGAGGTATGAGCTGGTGGAGGGTGTTAGTGTGACAGGAGGTGAATAAGATGATAGACAAACCACTTCGACCCCTTCGCGGGCACGACGACCGAGGTCGACAGAGACGACGCAGTGTGAACGCCATTTGCGTTCGCGCGCGAGACCGTCTATACCAACGAGGTTGGCGATGGTCGTCCGTACGTTGCGACCCTCAAAGTGAAGCCAGTCAAATGGTGCGGGTGAATTGGGATTTTGGCTTGGGATACTATGGGGGAGAGGCGCGCTATTTGCGGATGGAACGGTATTTGGACGAGAAGACACGGATGGACGGGGCGGAGCAGGAGGGGCGAGGGGGTTGGGGAATACGGGGACTGGAGATGGGGATTGTTGCTCTCGGGGGATGGGTTGAGGGATTGCTGGCTGGTTGAAACCAATGTAGTTTTCTGGTGCGAGGACGGGTCCAAGGATGGCAATAAAGTCCTCGTGTGAGACCTCTGGAAGGGGATTATGATTGATGACCGTGCGGGAGTCGGTGTCGTGGGCGTGGACGACCCAGGCGGTAGGCACGCCGAGGCCGGACCAGATTTTGCAGTATTTTGTGCGCACACCGACTGCTTCGAGAGCATCGCGAAGACGGACCGCGTCGGCGTTCCCGCCCAGGGAGGCGATGAGCATGGGCTCAATGTCGCCAGTTGCGGGGACGGCGGCAGAGAGTTGGGCGAGGAGGGCTAGGACATGGGTAGCAGTACCACCGCGAGAGGTGTAGACAGACTGTGCACGGTTGACCGTGCCGGGATTTGGGTGGGTATGGAGGAGGAGGGAGTGGGTGAGGAAGACAGTGCCAGTAGCGAAGATGCGGAGCGGGGGAGGGACAGGGAGAGTGTCCCGGCGAAGACGAGCCATGGTCCAGTCACTCAGACGCGCCGTGACAGGTGTAAATGGGTTTTATTTTTGGCTGTCGATTTCCAGTTGAAGCACGTCGGTCATACCAACGATGAGTGGACACTTTTCCACAGGTGAAGTTCCCGAGGGCCTCGACGGCGTCAAGGCAGTTGAGGGTCATGGCTACCAAAGCAAAGATCGTGATCACAGTGTAAAGTCACGGTCCATTAACACTGTACAACCGGTAGCGTATATCCGGGATGTAGCCAAGTCATCCTACTCTGCTCCTTTTGAGATGACCTTGACAAATTCCAACACCCCTACTCGTTCCACTGCAGTTTTGCGGCTGTGGCTGTGATGTTGACCACAAGCCAGCTGTGGTCACACCCTCGGCTTGCCATGAGAAACTCGGGCCGACGTCCAATGCTCGCTCTTCCGGTCTCGACAACTGTTCACTGATGCCGGTAGTGCAGGCGACATGCTTCGCGATTCCTCCAATGGGCCTACTCGATGCTCGTGCCAGTGCAGATCATCATCAGGTCGAATATCAGGGTATGGGAGGGTTCTGATAGGGATTGAAACTTAGCAAGATCGTCTTTGCACCACATGGCGACTACGCTGTCGTAATAAATGCTTGGTACAGGCAAGTTCCATCACATTAATCAATGTCTCGGTTACGAACCATCAACTCACGGGAACCATTGGCAGTTCTCCATCCTGCCCTGCGTGTCGCATACTTTGAAGATACGAACCTTTGGGTTGCAAAACTCAATTTATCAGGCCGTGCAAAGATCATCTCTACACGTCGTATGACGAGGAGGCCCATCGATACCACAGCGCTGACTCTACTGCAGGCTCACTCGTACTAATCCGAGTCTCCATACCAACTTCGCTCTCAAGGCAGTCT
This sequence comes from Tylopilus aff. beelii, assembly GCA_038094295.1. Taxonomy (NCBI): domain Eukaryota; kingdom Fungi; phylum Basidiomycota; class Agaricomycetes; order Boletales; family Boletaceae; genus Tylopilus; species Tylopilus aff. beelii. The sequence continues at coordinate 8,232 of JBBPTU010000058.1, forward strand.
CCATTCATGGCGACGATCAAGCATCATGGGACCGCAAACCGAACTGCGCAAAACGAGATGGACAGTGCCAATTGCGATCTACTTTACCGACCACGCCCCTCCACGAACCGGTCATGGAGACCCCATCATGCAACCTGCCACTTCAGGAATGCCTCTCGCGCGAGCGAAAAAAATAATAGAACCAACTTTGCGCGACGGTCACGTCGCTGCCTCGTCTTGCATGGTAACTATGCAGTACGCCATCACCGGCGACGTGCAGGTGGTAGGACTGGAGGCAATTACCGAAATCTCATGATACAGTGAACAGTATCATCACGTTATGCGCTCAGCGTTCCCAAGACTGGCTATGGTAGCAAGACTATAAAATTCTCTTCACCAGCTGTGAGAGTAAGATTCACAGGACACCAACCTTGCGTTTCAGGCTGCCGGTAGGATAAAGCTCGCTCTTCTAACAGTAGATAACGCTGCGTTTGATCCAGTCCTTTCCAATGGTCCATTTTCTATCAGGCGACACAGAACGCGTGGTGGAGCAGCGTAAGTGGATATTCTATTGGCTGCTATCGCGCGAAATGTAAACCAAGTGCTGAATCGCACGTTGTTGTCACAAACCTAAATCGATGATCCTAGATACACGGGTTCAAGTCAGTGCTATGCACGCACACTAGGATTCTACCCATGGGGTGCGAAGGGTAGTACACCCTTACCAATGGCTAGATGTATGTGTAGTGAGATCCATCACGATCATGATCTCTGGCCATCACCTTCCCCTCCTTTTGTGATATATATCCTTTTTCAAGAAGGTAGTCGGCATGGCATTACTTCTGCCAGACTGTGGACTGTTCATCATTCACCATCATGGTGTAATTACACCCTGATGTTACCCTGTATCAGCCAGGTTCAGCTTGAGACCAGGCCTATGATACTTAGCTCCTTGGATATTGGAACTACGATATTATGCTCTGAAGAAGAGCATCAATACACTGTAAATTTAAAATTTGGCCTAGATATCTACCACCTCCGAGTCATCATAGTTATAGTACCATGATAGACTGAGCAAGGAAGACCACATATATGGAATGATAGTCCATCTAAGAGTGCGAGAATAATACAGACTCATGGGTACAATCAAGTTGTGATAGTTATCTCCCAGACACTTACAGCTAGTTTAATAACGCTAGACCGCTTTCGTGAACAATCGCCTTCGGTTTTTGTTTACCTCAGTTTATGAGCCAAACAAACCTTTCCAGCTAAGCGATCAGGCGCTAATGATGCCAGTGGGCTTCTATCTGAATCTCCCAGGTGTATTCAAAATTGTCCACATGCTATGGATGCCGTTGTGCCATTAAAAAGCCTGCAGTACTCACTGGCAGGTTCACAACACCCTCTAAGTACGTCCATCAAGACATGACATCTGTCCTCCAATCCGAAGTGCTTAGCCTTCAGCAAAATAACTACACGAGTCGTAAGTATACCAGCAACTTTTTGAACGTCGATATGTTAACCCTGACACAGTTGCTGTCATTATCGCCATTGGATATGATTATGGTGAGTTGAGAATTCTATTCCGGCACAGCATAGTGCTAACTTTTACACCATCAGTCCTTACATTTTCGGATGAGGTATGACATATGACGCTTCGCGTTCCTCACTGATGATAATTCATGCAGATAGAATATGTCTGGGTCAGTAGTCCACTCCAGAATTTGCAGGCATCGAACTGATAAACCCAGTGTAAAAGGTGGACCTGGGTATCGACGTTTTTTGTCCTGGTGTGTACTCTTTCTAGCGCACCGTCGAGGGTGATGTTCAATTAAAATCAATTAGGCTCGTTATTGTGGCTTGTTCAGTTGCATGTGAGTATACGGTCTTTGCAAGGCATACTGGACTCTGAATGTGTCGATCAGGGTTGACTGTCTTGGTACGTTTACCCAATAAAATCGAGTGAACCATTGACCAATTCACGAGCTCTGCTTCAAGTAGGAAGTAGCTTCCTTCCTGGGCCTGTGAAGGTATCGTTCTGATAAGTTGATTGTCAGTGAGCGTACTGAAATTTGTATTTACAGAGGTACTTGTTCTCATCATCTATCCTCGTGATCGTGGCGTTATAATGAATGCGATGCCTATCGAACAGTTGTGAGCATACCTGTCCACTGTCTTTCCTATTTACTGGATGCTTCAAAGGTGAAATATTCGTTACCGTCCGATACTGGACGTCTCCCCTCTTTTCCGGTGCAGCCGAATGTGAGCTGTTACCCAGCGCAACTCTAGAATGTGCGGTTTTTGACAATAGACTCAGTCGTGACGATCCTCTATGTGTGGGCGATGTATTATCGATCGAGGCTCATCCTCATCACCCTTCTGATTTTCTTTTTTGCGAAGGTGGTCACCGCCATCGTTACCGCTGCTATCCTGAGCGATTTCAGAAATTTATTGGGTATGTGGTTTTCGGGCGAGAACGTATCATCACCACCTTCCTGGCTGACTTGCCTCGCAGGTACTACTACGCCAATCCTGAACACATCATTCTGCGCGGTGCTGCCCATCTCAATTATCTGGCCGAAGATGGTCGCCGCTACAGAAATCGTACATAGTGCAATTCTGTGCGCGCTTGCAGTCATTCAACTTGTCAGGCAATCAAATGAAATGTACCGGTTCACTAGGCGGTGGCAGTTGGATCGGTACATGAACCTGTTAGTCCGCCAAGACATCCTTTACTTCATTGCGTATGTCCTGTTCCTCGTCTTCTCAACCACAGAAGATTGTGGATCAATCAGTTGATTGCAACCTTTTGTGACAGGGTGTTTGTGAGTTCGTTGAGTGACTTGGTAGCGCTTCCACTAGAAGGATGGCGTGCAATACCGTTCTTCCTCATGGCAACGCTTCCCCGTTACGTTTCAATTCCTCGTTTCATCTTGAGCGTCCGAAAGATGTATGCACAGCAAGGCGAGGTTCGAGGGTGGGACGGGATTGACACCGGGTTCGGCTTGTCATCCGGCTGCAGCACTAGCTGGCCGACGATGGCCTTTGCGGATACCGAGAGGAGCGTGGAGTTGGAGACCCCCCAGGTCCCGGAGATGTCATGAAAGCGAGGACCACTCCACCAAACTAGGAAGACACGGACTAGCATCTTGTTTGTAGGCGTAGCAGTGTATGCTGTACTCTGAGCAAGACAAAGATTCAAGTACTCATGGTCGACGTACCAAGCTTCAAGGCAACCAGAAGCCCGTAATTTCATGGCAGTAGACTTCCATTTTGCGAGACACGGGCTGAGGTTGATCCGTGGGGCACTTTGTTGGTTAGTATACGATGCATAGAGCGTCGGGTCCGAAGTCCTGCTCACAACGTAGCTTCTTCGGGTGAGTGGTGATAGCGATATAGGGTGACCAGAAGTTGGGACAGCACCAGAGTGGAGGCGGTTGAACAAACACAGACGGAAGAGCAGTGGCAGTCCAAAGAAGACTGGAGCGCCAGTAACGTAAAATGAGTATAGCCTCTGCGCGCACTGCGGCGCTAGACAAGCGGTGACGGTCCCCGGAGTATCCTACACGTGACTCGGACTGTGTGCTTACGATAGCGCTACAGCCCCTGGTACAGCGTCCCACAGCGCCATTTCCGCCCTTGCCGCAGTCGCACAAGGATATCCACCCCCTCTTCGAGACCAGCCACACGCGTACATTCGTTCCAAGAAAGAGTCCATCGTCCACGAGACGGCTCACACAGACGTGATAAACAGCTGGTACGGCTCTTCAAAATCTCCTCTCGCCTTCCGCTCCCGGCGCTCCGCCCTCCTCTCCCGCCTATCTGCGCGCCTCTCCCTCCTCGTCGCCCGACGGTTCTGTCTGTCCGACATGCCGACGTTGCCAAATCCGTGACCATGGTGGTTACGATCGTCAGACGAGTCGTCGCTCGACGAATCGTCGGTGCGCTGGCGCAACCCTTGCGCCATGCGCGTCTGGTTGGGATCCCCAACAGGCGCCGCGCCCATCCGGCCACTCAGCCTCTCCGACGCCTGGCAGAGCACCACCTCCAACCGCCTCGGTCCGAAAAAGTACTGCACAATCCGTTCGGTGAGCACTCACGACGCGAAAAATGCAAAAAACAACTCGACGAACGTGGTTCCAATGGTCGACGAGGTCGCCCGCCGCGTGGCGGTTCTTGGACTTCATCTTTCGCTCGATGGCGTTGGTCATGAAGAAGCCCGCTACGAATGACGTGAGATCAGCGCGCCGGACCGTACGCGGGGACACGCACAGATGAAACCCATCCCGGTGACCATGGGGATGACGTTGGACTTGATGCGCTGAGCGGGCGAGAGCGACCCTGCCTTTTTGATGTCTCCCAGGAACCTGTCCCCAAGGTCAGTCGTTCTCGCCACCTCTCGCATGATCACACAGCACGCACCGTTTCCAGTCCTCCTCGGTCACGTCGTGCGTCGCAAACGGGTGCGGGTTCATTTGGCACGGAGGTGGGAGCTCCGGGAATCCCTTTGTGAGATCCTTGCCGTTGGAGATGAGACACATGGGCGGGAAGGCGTCGTACGGGAGCTGGGCCATCGGTGGGCGCTGCCACATCGGAGGGGGGCCCTTGTTGCCGAAGAAGGCGCCGAGGGACATGCCGCTGTTGTTGGGGTCCTGAAAAGAGGGACCGGCATCGGCGGGCGGCGCGGCTGCGCCGTAGGGACTGGGAGCGGCGGGGTAGGGCTGGTGCGACCCTTGTGGGTGGGCCTGGACATAATCGTAACCAGGCGGGGGAGCCTGCGGCGGGGGGTAATACCCTTGGGGAGGCGGCCCAGGGGGTGCCTGGTACTGGGATGACGAAGCATACCCGCCAGGCGCGGGAGGGGGCGCGCCCTCTCGCGGGATGTGTGCCCCTTGCGTGGGAGGCGGGTATACCCAGCTGGAATGAGGGTCCTTCTCGTTGGGGTATTGGTTCATAAAGATCGATGTGATCCCATCGAGGTAGGCCTGCGGGCTTATATAGTAGGTGGTCTATTATTATGGCTATATCGCCCGAGGTGTTTGCGATGCTGTGGGCACCGATCTGCGCGACCAAGGCGATGTGAAACTCAGCGTGTGATGGGCATAGGACAGAGGCGGTACTGTGCTACCATCAAAAACATGGGGTGGTACTGATACATGCACGAAATGCGGGGACCCGAAAGAATACATCAATGAAAACAACGTGTGGAACCACCATCGTGATCAGACGGAAAACGAGCGCACAGCGTGAGAAGGTATGTAGGTGGCATACAAGGGTACGAGCGTATGAATCCATACATGATCAGAAGAGAAGCGTCTTCATACAGATGAGCGCGGTGTAGGGAATGCATGGGGAATATGACCAGTCCGATGAAATAGATACAGGGTGCCAGCCGGATGCGAACGTCTGTCAGGCACGTCAGCATATCTCCTCGCGCGAGCAGACCGACGTACTGCGTAAGAATGATCGGCCACTGGTTAGGCCCTCGAAACCCACTCGAGAAAACGGAAAAGCCAACGCGACACTGAAAGGACGCGTGAAACGCCGCGGATGTGGCGAGAGAAGGAGACTCACGTTGACTGGCAACTATCCAGAAATAGAGGACAAAGAAGGAGATCTGGTCACGCACGGGGTTCCTCACTCTCTGCAGCAAACGGTCGCGAGTCGGGGTGGTAAGCATGGAGGTCAATGGATCGTGAACAAGACAGGACAGGGGGGGATGTGGGATGGGAAAGGCGGTCCCTCTGTCGCATGTCGATCACTGTAAGCAGAGGCACTCACGACCGGTGTACCCACTGCAGAGCCGGGGTCGCGCATCGGGGGCTCTGCTGGACGCTCTGGGATGGGGCGATCAAAGGGCCCTATGGGGAGCGAGACGGCTTGTTTTACGGGGACGATCTCCGGACGGGGGTCGTCTGACGGGGGTCTGCGCGCGACAGACGGACGGTGTGCGCGGTCGCTGGCATCGCTGGGCTCTTCGGAGGACTGGTTCTTGACGCCGGCGATGCGGCTGCGTCGCTTTACGAGACCGGGCGGGACGGGCGGTTCACGCGCACTGGCGGTGCGTAGTTTTGGATGGGCCTTGAGTCTCCCGAGGGGGGGCTGGGTGAGGGGGAAGGACTTGGAGATGTGTATGGGCCAGGGGGGCAGCTGGGAGTGGTGGTGGGAGTGGGTGGTCAGGGATGCGGCGAGGGGGAGAAACGGGTCTGTCGGCGAGCCCTGCGCGGGGGGAAAGGGATACTCGAAGCGCTGCGCGCCGAGATCGAAGGGAGTGCCCATGATCTTGACGAGTCAGAGGACGTCTGGGGTATAAAATGGGACTGACCTCGCTGGACGAGCTGGAGGAGAAGCTGCGACCCGAGTCCGAGTGGGGCGTGTCCTGGTGGTCGTTGGAAGAGAGCATCGTGATTTGTAACGCGAGGATCTGAAACTGAGTCAGCCGTTTCCTTCTCGTCCACGATGTCGCTCCTCGGCCTCTGGCAAGCCTTTCTTCGCTTCCTCGCCGCCCTCTTCGCCAGGCCGTCCCCGGCGACCCTCCCCGCGCCGGTCACCGCCAGCGCACCCTCGCCCCCACCACAACCCACCCCCGTTTCCTCCACGGCCCGGACTTCCCCGGCCTGCCGCTCCCGCTCGGCAACCCCAGCCTTTGCAGACATCTCCTTCTCCGGCGTGTTCACGACCCCAGACTTCCGGCTATCGACGCCCCCCGGCGTGCAGTTCGCGTCACAGACTCCCTCTGCCGTATTAGTCCGGCCTGATCGCAGCGCCCTCTCGCCTACCACAATGTCCGACGGAAGCTTGGAAATCATTTCGCTCGGCGATCCACCCCTCGTCGTGCCCTCTCCTGTCAGCTGGGCGGACATTGGCTCCCTCCCTTCACCCTGGAGCCCCGTCGGAAAGTCTGCCCCGCCACACGTCTGGATGTCCGTCGACGGCGTGCTCACGAACGCGGCAGGTCCCGTGCAGGACGACTCTGCCTCGTCGCTCTACTCGACCTCCTCGGCCCTCGATGCGTTCGGCATCTCCGTGTTCGTCAGTCTCGACGAGGCCAGGAAAAGCAGCGACGTCGACCACCCGAAACCGACGGTCACCCCTCGCAAGCGGCGCGACACGCTCCCCTCTCACGCGACCACCCAGAGCGCGCGGTCGGTCAAGCATCGCTCGACGCCCCTCACCAAACTGGACAACATCGGTGTCAGCCACGTGCGCAGTGCGACCTCCATTTCCTCCATGGCGTACGAACTGCGCATGGGTCTGTTCGCCGACGGACGGAGCATGTCCGCATTCGAGAACTTTATCTCACTGCTCGATCAGGCCAGCCCCGAATCCACCCGAGCGACGCCGATACAACCCGTAGTGGTCGGCTAAAGAGTTGTCTTGTCTTTTCCTGTTTCTCTTCGAATGTGTATGTTGTCAACGTAATTGATCCATGCATGTTCCCGAATCCGAGATGTTCATTCCAGTCAAACCTGCTTGAACCAATCCAACTCCTAACGTCACGCACCCTTGTTGCGCCACTTAGTCATTCGGCTCTAGATCTGATGGCTAGATGGGTAGCTAAACCAAATCTAAAAGACTGGCGCCACTGATCTAGTGGGGTAACCGTTTCAGTGACAGACAATCTGGCCTCGTGCTACCCGCCAGCTACCACCCAGTTGGCGTCCCAATCGCCCTCGCAGGGATTTTTACAAGCCGAAAGACCCCACTATCGCGTCAGAAGATAAGAGCGCCACTGATCCAAGGAGATAAATACTTCCGCCTCCTGGCCGTCCCTGCGCCCAACCTCGTGTCCCGGTATTGCGCCCTCCACAAGCAAGCTCGACCTAAATGAGCATGCCGAGGCTGAACCCGCCTGGCACAATCATATCGACCTTCCTATCTCCCACCCTCATCATTACGCCCACCCGATAACGGCAGAAAACGTGTCCCTCGCGTTCGTCCACACATAACACCGCTGTCTCAGATGCAGTGCGCATCATTGGCAGGTGTCTTGCCGAATCGCGAGGTGATGTTTCCAAATCAATCGGTTGGAACCCTTCCCCCGCCGCCCGTTCAGCCGGATCAGCAAGCATAGCAAGGGCGTGAGTTCTTGCAACGTGCAACGTCGGCAGGCATCCGCACGCGCCAAGGCGCCCGAGAAGCTGATTGCAAGATCAAGCTTCGGGTGGCCGTGCCATCCAACCAGTGCGTTCCCTGAAACATAGGGGTGCCTCCGTGCTTTGGTGTCCTGAGCGTCGTGCTTTGTATCATCCGAATTCCGTGGGGTACGTGTCACACGATCTCGCCGGATCCGGAGAGCGGGTCCAACCCCAACATATTTCTGACCACGAGGAGGCCCTGGTACATGTGGAGACGACGCCGCAAAGCTTCGAATCGTGTTCGTCGTTTTTCATATAATGCGGCCGAAGAACAGCCGTCGAATCTCCGCCTGCAAAATGAAGGCCAAGTCGTTTCTTTCCCCTCGGGTATGTATCGTGTCATACCGTTGACAAACTCGTCTCGAGAAAATGGGGCGGACGGAGCCGTCAAAATGCCCTGGATTTCGAGGGGGGCGTCCAGTGTCCATTTTCGAAAAGAGGCTTGGCCATTTTAATTTACATGATACATACCTCGAGGCGTCGCAATCGATGGGGGATGTACAATGATTCTAGCGTCGATGCTTTGTGAACTTCGTCCGTTCTCAGAGGGAGAATCGCTCGTTTGACGTACGTGATGTGAGATAGGAGCCAATTCACGTCGGGACCTTCCGAGAGAATTGAACGCAAGCGAGGGGTCGACTCGCCTGTCAGAGTCGTGCGAGGCCATCTTTGCACTCGATCCACCATGTTCGCCGCACTCTTGTGAGTACCTCCTTTCTTCTTGCTTTGGGTACTCAAAAAAAGCCGATCAGCCAGTCCAACCCCGTCGATCCGAAAGCGCCCAACTTTCACCCCGTCTCTGGCTTCGAGCCACAGACCTCCGCCTCTGACCTCTTTGGCGATCTCCTGCCGAGCGACTTGGAGTGGACGTGCGCCGGTGGTTTCGTCACAGAAACCCAGACGTTTTACCACTTTCTCGAAGATGAGACCATGCTCATGTGTCAGGTCATTCACTCCTCCATAGGGTCAGTCCTGCCCTCTGCTGTCCTCTTACCATATGACCGACCTTAGCGGTCTAGGATGTGGTACCCGACTATCCAGTTCACATGCAAGATTTACAACCCCAACACAAAAGAAACCACCTGGCGCTCCATCAACGTCACCAATTTCGTCACCCCACCCCCAGGGCTCGACAAGCGCTCGTGCAAAGGCGACCAGTTCTCCATCACCTGCAAACCCTCTTCCGACCCCGCCTTCCCCGAGACCTACATCATCCGCGCCAACCTGTCCGACGACCTCCAGATCTCGCTCGACGTCTCCCGCCCCGCCGGCGTACCCGGCTTCAAAGTCGGCCAAGGCCCCAAAGGCGGGTTCTCCTACTTTGGCACCGACCTCTCCAAACCCGACGGCTACGTCGTCCACCGCTTCTGGCCCCACACCCACGCCAACGGCCACCTCATCCGCGCCGGCCAAGCCACCCCCATCGCCGGCATCGGCATGTTCGTCCACGCGATCCAAGGCATGCGACCCAACCTCGTCGCCTCCCGGTGGAACTTTGGGACGTTCCAGAGCGAGGCGCGGGACGGGGTCGCCGCGGTGCAGATGGAGTTTACGACGTTGGACGGGTATGGGCGGTATGGGCCTGGGTCGGGCGGGGTGAGCGTCAACGTGGGCGCGCTCGTGCTCGCGGGCAAGTTGGCGGTGGTGACGGCGGAGACGAGGTGGCCGGACGCGGTCCCGGAGGAGTCGGCGCCCGTGATGTCGCGCGTGACGCACGTCGAGCCGGTGCATGATTCCGATACGGGGTATAGGAAGCCGACGGCGCTCGATTTTCGGTGGGCGGGGCCGTCGATAGTGAGCGTGCCGCAGAGCACGATCTCGGCGTCGCTTTACGTGGACGTGGGCGACGTTGCCAATCCCAAGGGGTTGATCGAAAAGGTGGACGTGTTGGCAGAGATACCCTACGTGATCAAGACGATGGTCAACTACGTCGCCGGGACTAAACCGTACATCTACCAGGTCGGTCTTTTGTCGTTCGGTCCGGGCATCCGCTGATCATTTTCTATAGTGGCAAAATAAGGCGAAGTTGGTCGTGCGTGGTCCAGACAACGTCCTTCCTGGATTGTCGGACGGCTTGGAGATCGAAGGCATTCTGTTCAACGAGGCATCTTTTGTCTCCTAGTGGGTGATCAAGAATGCATTTTATTGATCTCTGCCGGAAATTGTATTATCTACACGTATATATACAGCTGCTTACGATGTACATTTGGCGGGAAGGACTATACAACGGTTACTGAATACAGGAATAAGATATCCCAACCAACAACCAGAAATCATACGCTCATACGAATGGCTCGTGCTCGCTCCTCTGAGCGACTAACAATCGTGCATGGAAAATCGATTGGGCGTCTGGAGACGTAAATCGTTAGTGTCGATCCGACAGAACGCGTACCATCACTCACATCGCGAGGCCCGTCGTAAACCGCTTCTCAACGCGAATATCCTTACCATTGGCGTCTTTCGCATTAGTGATGCGAAAGGCAGCGAGAATGGACACGATGGAGGCCCACAAGAACGCTTCAGACGCGAACCGTCCTGGGCCTACAAAGCGAAATCAGCGAGTAGACAGCAGAGACGGGAAACGACGCTCACAAATGCGGCGACCGAGCCCAAAGATGGGGTTCGCGGACATGGACGGGCCGTCTTTGAGCGTCCCCTTTTCGGAGAGGAATCGCTCGGGTCGGAATGCCTCGAGGTCGTCACCAAAGGCGTCTTCGTCCCGGCTCATCGCCCTATCGACGGCGAGGTCGTGAGCAAGGAAAGTAGAACGAGGCGCGACATCCTCACCAAGCGTTGATCAGCACGAGCGTACCTACGGACGACGAATGAGTCCATGGCGCAGAACCCGATCTCGCGCGCACGCACCTTTGGGAATGTGACACCCCTCGTACACGTCGTCGCCCGACGTCGCGTGTGGTATGCCTGTCGACGCAAGTATGGTCAGCACCTCGCTACGGACGGAGGACGGTGACCGGGGACCTAGCGGGATGACGGGATTCCATCTGATCAACTCGCGCAGGATCGCATCCACGTACGGCAACGCTGCTCTGTCGCCGAAATCGGGTAACCTGCCGCCCCCAACGACGCCATCGATCTCTGCCTGAGCTTTCGCCTGCACCTCGGGGTACAGCAGCATCGCGAGGATGAACTCGTGGAGGGTGGAAGAGCTCTACGGACCCGGATCAGTACTATGGTGGCGATGGTCACATCACGAACGCACCGTCTCGAACCCGGCTAAGCGGTCGCAGCCACATTGATCAACGTCATGATGCACTGGTGAACAGACAGGGCTCACCTAGGAATACCGTCGCAGCGGCGGCCTTGATTGCGCGCTCTTGTTCGCGGTGATCATCAGTTTCGTCTAGCTGAGTCAAGCAATCGGCTACCAAGGACGGCGGTGCGTTACCGGTCATCTGTTGGATGACCGGTCATGGGACTCATGGGTGATGCTAGTACTAGTAGTAGGGAAGTTGGCATACCATTTGATCCTTAACCCAGTTGAACGGCACGTCGAGGACTTGGGTGACGAGCTTCCTTGAACATGCAGCATCGCGGCAAATCCCTGCTCCGGGGAACCATTCGGGGAGCTTCGCAACTGGGTGAAAAGTGAAGACGCGAGCGATACAGGCCAATAATATGGGACGTACGAAAGGGAAATGCAGAGAGAATCGCGCCCCGTTCTGGCGTAAGAGCCTTGGCGAGAACCTCGACCAGTGACATCACGAGCGCCACCATAGGGTCGTCCCTGGGTGCCGTCTCATAGCCATAGGCGAGTGCCAACACGTTCGAAGCCACGTAACTAGAACACCGTCGTCAGGGAAATAGAACAACCAAGTTGGAGGATCTCGAACCTCTTGACGTGTTTCTCGAATTCTAAAGGTGCATCCAGCAAGTTGCCAAGGAGCGTGCGCGTCCTCTTCAAGTAGACTTCCCGCTGGCGCGTTTCAGACTCTGCGCGGAACGCGTGCTGGAAAAACTTTCTGTGGAGTCTCAACTCGTCACCGGGGGGTAACATGACCGTAGTGACATTCGTGCCGAACCTGGACACCACCCGTCAGCCTGACATGGACGAACAAGAAGGAAGGACGTGGCACACATCGTAGTCAAACGCTTCATGAGTGGGGGACGATCCGAGTACAGCGCCGAACGTTGATCGAGCAGCATTCGTGCCGCCTTTTCCGAGTTCAAGATGATGAAGCTCTGGTTGAGGAGGCGCACATGCAGCAATTCGCCTGCGACGATTGAGCGCCATGGTATACTTCTTAGGGGCCCAACTCACCATATTGCTTTCTCCATGCAGTGTACGTCAACCAGGGTTCAGCGAGGTTCACCTGGTGGATGTTCCCGACCAGCGGAAGAGGTTTCGGACCGGGGAGACAAGATAAGTCACGCGAGTTCGTGCTTCGGCGAGAAGTAAACGTCCATAGCAGAAACACGGACGAAGCAACGCCGGCAGAGAAGAACAAGGGCCTGTGGAACTCCTCAAAGAGGGCGTAAAGAGGGGAAAGGGAGTCGGTTGTGAAGGAAAGAAGTGTCATGTGGGGTCTTTAGTGGGGAGAGGCAAGAGAGTTGCTTCTGTGATTTAGTGGTCAGATCAGCATCAGCTATAACACGTACCAGCGCACCCTTTCCATCCCATATTTGATCTAGTTCCACAGCATCGCGTTGTTGGGCAACCGATCGCGCCGCATCATGCGCGAGAAGTAGCTATATATAGGTTTCCCGCCTAATCCACAAGGGTCATAATTTGCAGGGCCGTGTCAAACGCCTACAGGCCAAATTAGCGATTCGTTTGAGTGCTGTGATTGGACGACGACGGGTAGAAGGCATATGTACTACGCCATTTTCGTCGACTGGAGCCCACTCGCTTGTACCACCTGAGACTTGTCGATAAGTTTGTGAACGAGTGGCAACTCAGCACCTATCTGTCCACACAAGTGGGTCCTCGTGAGAAGCAAGCTCGCCGAAGCCGCAAGTTCACCGAGAAGGTGTACCCTAATTCATGTCCGTTACAACTGCGGGGACCGCGCAGCTTGAAGAGACTTGTGACGAAACAGCTCAACGAAAGAGAGACCCGAGTTGAAAGGTAAAGCTCGACATCAGCTGCAGGGTATCAGCGTGCGGCCCTCCGAGTTCAGCTTACGAGTTCACCCAGAGAAAGTTTTAACGGATGAGAGAGCAGATAGTATCAGCGCTTTTCCACCGGTGATAAGGATATCACTTCTCGGGGTCATATCAGTCTCAGAGCCTCATCATTGCCACTTCAATTCTGATCAGATCTGGCGCAGCCTGATAAGCACCATCGAAACGGATGTTATTGGAATGCACCAAGAAACGACAGAAGTACCTACTATCACATCACCAACGATTGATATGAGTCACTCTGTGGTTCGTTCCATGTCAGACCAGTAGAACAATGATCAAGTAATCTAGGGGTGACCTTTTACTCACTCTTGCGCCCATGTGAGCGTTTATAGCTATGCATATAACTTTGGGGTGTATGAAAACGCCTTTAAGGATTCTACTGGATAAAGAAGTAATATGTGAATTCTACTGAAATTTAGCATCTGTGTAAGCACGTCCAGAAAGCCCATGCCGCATGACTGCGATCGCGAGGCCTGAGCGCTGAGCGCTGAGCATTGACCTAAAGGTCACGGGTAAACTAAAAATGTGCAAGATGTTACGCTGTTGTTACGGGATGAAGGTGTGTTGTACCCACAATATCTCAAATACAAGCACGATACTGCTACGATTTGCCTCATCAGAATTGGCAGGCTACAGTTTGATCTCGTTGAGATGCACACTGGCGGACAACCCAGACAGAAGCCACTACAGCGACGGAGCAAATCATAAAGGGGTTGCTGAAAACCGCCTATTATAGAGTGGAAACTCTAGGAGACGCTCTGATAGGAACGGAACGTGAGCGAGCATCGTATTGGTGAGAAGGAAAGAGGGAGAACAGAATATAGGAATCTACAAGTAGCAAGTATACGATATATACTGAATGTGAGCCACGATGATGTCAATGGAGAAGATAACGGGATCGCGTATGGAGTACTAGGCGGAATATAGGACGGGTGGAAAATGAATCATACCGGATAGACGGAATGGAATGTGGATGTTGTAGACCTACTAGTAGCACGGTTGCGAATCGGATCATCGAAAACCCGTCGTCGCACGCCATGGCGAGCGTCACAAGGACCTCGCACCAGAAAACAGTAAAGCCGACAGGTTTTCCACAGGCTCAGGCCGTGTTCGAGATCTTGGGACGGTTCCTGAAGTCAAGCTGTGTACGATCTGCAGACAAGGAGTCGCAGTCGTGATTTGCTGTCGCAGCAACACAGCCACTTCCGGTAGCCCTGAATGAATCAGTCAGCTTGACGGAACCGCCGACGAACGCATTTGACCCATTAGGCGCAGCACGCGTTCAACATTCAACCGCGACCACAACGTCCGTGCGGAGATGCACAATGTTGCGTGCTCCTATGCGAGCGTCTTTTCTTCGTCGAGCAGTATCCGTACCGCAAGTCTTTCAGCCCGGAAAACACACTGTGTACCTTACTAGGCACACATATCATCATTCGCCCTCAATACAGCAAAGAGGCCCATCGCACTGGAAGCGAGAACTATCCGTTCCGCCTGTCCATGTTGCTTGGTTTCACTCGACGCAGAGGAGGCAAGGCCCCGGAGCGCTTCTACCCGTGCTTCTTGGTGCTTTCAAAGTGAGAACCATCTTTCACGATAATGTCGCGCTTGGCTGACGTGGAATTGATTCCAAAAACAGACCTCCACGACGATAGAAGTTGCACGCACTGTAGGACGAATAGCTCTCACTTTCGTTCCTTTGATCATGTTCAAAAACCGTTGGACAAGAAAATACATCAAGCACCATGACCGCATTCACCCGGACGCTCCTGCTTCTGAGGAGAAAAAGGCCATGCTCCTTAAACGACTCCGTTCGCAGACGTTGTTTACCCGTCTTCTCTTATTTGTCCCTGCCGCGTTGTTATGGCTCGGCATCCTGGCCAGTGTGGAGCAGACCCCTCTCACTGGACGGTGCGTCCGATTCCTCCACGATTGCTTGTTGACATGCTAATCACCCCTGTAGGTGGCGGATGATCGTTCTTTCACCTGAAGAAGAGGACGAGATTGCCGCGCAGCTTGCTGGTCCTAGGTGGTACCAAGCAGTCACGGACATCTTGTCCAATGATTGTAATGAAACCCCCCCAAAACTAATCCCCGCTCATGACTGGCGTTATCAGTGGGTTCAGGACACCCTGCACCGGCTTGAGAACGTCATTCCCGTTTTGCAGCGCGAGCACGAATTGAATGCATGTTGGCTGGACGTCGGACCGGACGAACCTCCGTTACCGCCTCCTGCTGAATACCCTTTGAGGCCGCGACCGCGTGCAGCTGACCGAATGAGGAAGTTCTCAGATACTTTATGTGGCCGGAAGTCTACTTCTTCCGCGCACGTCATATCTGGTCCCCCATACTCGCTGCTTATCGCGGATAGACCCGACGCGGCAAACGCGTTCTCCTATGGATTCGGACCCGACGGTGCTTGTGGAATTGTCATCTATTCTGGGTTCCTTGATGACATTCTTTCAAAGGCGTCAGTACATAGGGATTCTTGTTCTACTCCCCCGGCGTCTCTTCCCCAGGAACGATCCTGGCTTTCCTCCATGTTCAGCACCCTCTTCAGCGTTCCGCTGACAGCTCACACAGCTTCACACCATCCTATCCCGACTGAAGAGCAGACTACAGAGCTTGCTGTTCTCCTCGCACATGAAGTTGCGCACTTGGTGCTATCTCATCATCTCGAAACTCTGTCTTCGGGTACTATTCTCATCCCGGCTATCATCTCTATGGTTGCCGATGTCGCTAGGACGGTCCTGTTTCCGGTGACAATGCTGTTCGGACCCTTTTTCAACGACGCTATTGCCCAAGCGGGCAAAGTAGGCTCTGGACACCTCACCGAAATTGGCGAATACTGCACGAGCGTCAAACAGGAGATCGAGGCAGACGTCGTTTCCGCGAGACTCCTCGCGCACGCTGGGTTCGATGCGCGGAAGGCGGTCGCGTTCTGGGAGGGCAGACAAGACACGCCGAAATTGACCAAGTGCTCCTCGGCCAATCGTTCCGGTGTAGCGCCCCCGTGGAACCCCGCCAGACAAATCATGAGTTCCTCTCACCCGGTTCACGAAGTGCGGATGGAAAAACTCAAGGGCGAGCTTGTACGGTGGGAGTTGGAGAAGCGGGTCGCAGTGCAAAGGAGAGCCGAGGGCAAGTCGTCCGAACGGAGACCCAACGTCGTTTGGGCGCTCTTTTGAGCTGGTGCTGGCGATCGCAATGGACTCGGATTCATCTACATATCTACGTCGTGTTTTCTCAAAGACAAAAGCTATCTGGACGTTCCTTTGCTTTCCGATGTTTGGCCCTGTACTTTTTGTTCCGCATTATAGAGCTGTTCTTATTAGGATCACCACTCGAGTGCCGAGGCCCGATACAATCAAGTGACTTATTCACTGAAGCTAGCCTGTGTTCGGCGTCGGGACCCGGCAACGACGGACACAGTACCGTCGGTCCTTGCTGTGCTGAAGGTGCTGTTCCGGGCTTTGATAACCAAGTTGGAACCCGACTGCAGAGGGAGCTGAAACGTGGGACCTCACACTCCGCGGCTCCGGGAATAGAAGCACCTCTTCGCCAACAAAAGCGCACTCCGCAGGCCTCAGGCCCAGGTTCGGCTCGCACCGAAGTTCTAGACTCCGAGAAGAAAAATTAGCCCATGCTAGTAGGAGAAGCGGCTAAGTTTAAACTCCACCTCCAGTCCATGCGCACCATTATGGTGAAGATCTTGGTATCGTCGTGTTCTCTAAAATCATCGAACGGACGACAAAACGATGCCCTATCTGGCGCCCGTTTCGTTGACTCGGAGGCCGGAACGTAACTCCCTCGTTCGCGGATGGATCACAAGATTCATAACAGCCACCCCACGGTTATGACATACATGATGTTATTTTTCGGAGGCAAACTTGAAACAGCGCCATAAAAACAGTGCTTTGAGGCCTCGCAGGTCGTGCAGGCACTCAGACGAGTGCCCCCAAGATGATTGATCTTCAGCCGAACTCTGCTACTGTATATACCGCCACCGTTACTATTGGCCTCTCCCTCGCATTTTGTTTTGTCGGGCTCCTCGTCGGAAAAAAGTTCACTCCACATTATGTTCCTCTCCCACCAGGTCCAAAGGGAATCCCTATTCTCGGCAACGCGCTCCAGATTAACAAGGCTGAGCCATGGCTGACTTATGAAGAGTGGAAACGAACATATGGTATGTCGGTTTGCGAGCAACATGTATTTTCCCGCCTTTTACTTGGGAATATAGGTGAAATTGTGTCGTGTAACTTGTTGGGTCAAACCTATATCATTATCAATTCGGAGAGGGTCACGAGAGCGCTGCTTGACCAACGTTCAAGCATTTACTCTGACCGTCCAGTGATTCGTACCTCTGCTCTGTGAGGGACTCAATTCATCTACCCCATTGCTCTGATGGACGTGCTTTTTGTAGCTTCGGACTGGAATACAACACTGGGCACTTGAACTACGGCGATACTTGGAAGCTTCACCGGAGAATCTTCCACCAGGGTTTCAACAACGCGGTGATTCTCGAGTACCACGCGTTGATTGCCAATAAAGCGCGAATGTTACTGAACAGTCTACTGCACACCCCAGAAGATTTTGAGCTTCATATGAGAACGTAGGTGTCCCCTCTCGTCGGCTGCTTGGCACCGCATAGTTGACTGATTTTGACTAGGTTTGCCGTGTCCGTCATCATGTACATCACGTATGGCCATAACGTTACTTCAACAAACGACCCATTTGTAGAGCCGATCGAGGAGACGATACAGATTGCCGTCCAAATGACGCCCGAGAAAGCGGTTGTTCTCAATCTTTTCCCTTGGCGTATGTTACAGTCGATGAGCAGCACCGCTATCTATCTGACTCTGCCCAGTTGTCAAGCTCCCATCGTGGTTTCCCGGCGCGGGCATGAAACGATTGGCAAAGCGATGCAAGGAATTATCTCCTAGGGTTCGAGATATTCCTTTTCAATTTGTGAAGGATTGTCTGGTATGCTAAATGGCTCTCCTTTATCTTTGTTGAAGTGACAACCACCTATTGCAGGCAAAGGATATTGAAAACAAATCACTAGTTGCGCAGCTTTTGCAGGATGAAACTATGGCTGCTGATTATCATGGGGATTACGAACAAATCATCAAGGACAGCGCGACGTCGAGTTTCATAGGTAAGAAAATGGATCTCGTCCGTTTCTCTGCCAGTGCGTTGACTTGTGTTCCGTCTGCAAAGCTGGGACAGATACGGTGAGTTTAACTACATGCCTGTTTGCGATGCCTCATGTCGTTTCAGACACAATGTGTATTGATTACCCTTACGCTAGTCCTCGTCCTATTTCCAGAAGTTCAGAAGCGTGCGCAAGCAATAATAGACAATGTAGTGGGGAGAGGTAGGTTACCGACTTTCGACGATAGGGCATCATTACAATATATTGATGCTATCCTTCGGGAGACGCAGAGATGGGCTTCACTAATTCCTATGGGTAAGTTATCATGTAGGCGGAACCATTCCTGAATATTCATGGCAAACAAGCTATCCCGCACATGGTAACTCAAGACGATGTCTTCGAAGATTGTCTGATACCCAAGGGCAAGTGATATCTGTAATGTCACTTCCTTCTTTAAGTTTCTCTTTAGGTTCTGTCATCATACCAAATGTCTGGTATGTCGGCTTGTATCCCTCATTAGACATGGAACCCATTACCATTTTCTCTAGGGGTATGGCCCGGGACGAGGAGATGTACCCAGAGCCTAGGGAATTCAAACCAGAAAGACATCTCGATGCGGAGGGCAACCTCATCGAAGGCACTTCTGACATTCACTTTGGCTTCGGACGTAGGGCATGTCCCGGACGACACCTTGCTATTAACTCGACCTGGATGGCGGCCACTGGCATGCTCTCCTTGTTCAAGTTCAGTAAGGCTATCGATTCTGCCGGGCACGAAATCGACGTGTTCCCCGAGTTCTCTGGTGGTGTTGCACTGTGAGTCCTCGTTCCTCCTGTCTTGTGATCGTATTGCCCCCGATCGCTGATCTCCTCCGGACTTAGTCGTCCCGTCCCGTTTTCCTGTAGTATTACTCCCCGTTTCGAAGGAGCTACGGAACTTCTCAAATAGAGTGACAGCGACAGAGCAGATGTGCTAGAGTATGTAGACACATAGATTACTGACGATGTGCCGTGGCTAGAGCAGAGTTCTCGCGCAGTGAGGCCGCTCGTACATACTAATTGCGTTCATGGTTGGGTGAGATGACTCTGGTCTTTTGGACGAGCGCACCGGTGCAGTACTGGTGTCCTCTCATGTAAATGGGACCTTCCCGAGTACCATCGAACTATTCTATTAACGCTACAGAGAAGCAAAGGGTGTTCCCAGTCGACCTGATATGAACCGCACGAGTATCTCAAACTCCAGCGATGCCTCATTCCGGATGAGACGATTTTATAACGATGATGTCGTAGAGCGAGCATGTCCTGTAGATCACCACAAGATTAATTGCGACACAAGGTGGCGAATTGGGTAGGTTGACGAAGGTTGCGAATACATGGCCGATCTGCATGTGTCATTCTTCTCGCGACCCGTATTACTGCTCAGATTGGTGTTACTAAGACTGCACGAGCCAGTGGTTGATCACCTTGCTTGCATTGCAAGGTTGTAGTTAGTTCGGGTGCAGTTACACTTCACCAGTACGCGTCATGGCGCCTGTCTGGGGAGAACGCACTTGGGATTCATAAGCCAGAAGCCTTGCACGTGCCCAAACGAAGATTTTATCGATATCTTTCTATTTGGCAGTTTTGGGTCATGCTGGACGGTAAGAGGCACTATCAAAAATGTAACAATGATGTCCGACCGGTACACATCAAAGAGCAGCGGTCAAATTACCAATAATAATATCTGCACGGTCATCTCTCCCAAGAAAGCCAATGCCCTCACCTCATCACCCCTCGAGTGCTGCAACGATACCGTACGCTGCGGCTGCAGCTGCTCCGCCGACAAGCAACGTGCTCACGGCACCCCACACGTATCCTTTAGCTCCCTGGCCTGCACCGGTTACCCTTGCTTTGACTGCCCCAAAGACTAGCAGCACGAAACCGGTCAGAATGCAAGAATAGATCAGAGCGATGTGCGCGCGGGCAATGAAAAAGTAAGGAGTGAGTGGTATGATCCCTCCCACAAGGTACCCGAGCCCGATCGTGATTGCTGATCCGTATAGGCGACTTGTTGGCACTTCCTCTGTCAAGGGGACGAAATGTCAAAAAAAGCGTCTGCGGGAAAGAGGGGAATACGAACCCAACCCCTCGCCAAACTTGAGCAAGAATGGTGTCAACCCCACGCCAGACTTCCACTTGAGCGGCTGGGCTTCTTCGTCCGAGGCGCGATCTGCGCTCGTGTCACATTCAACATCACGTAAACATTTCGTCACCGCCATCGAAGTAGGTTCATCAACGCCAACCGGACCGAGGACTGCAAAAACTTCTCTCTGCATTTCGCCCTCGCAGCTGCGAAGTACTCGCGCGGAGGTATGGCGCTTCAAGAACCGATAGTGATCTCTTTCGGCCTGAGAAGCGAGGAAGCCACCGATTCCCATGGAAATTGCTCCAGCAATGAGTTCCGCAATGCCTCCGAGAACGACGAGGCGAGACTCTCCGAGCGACGATAGACCGGCCGTCAATGCAAAGGGTACAGTCAAACCGTCAGAGAGACCAATGACCCTAGAAAGCGCGGCGTCATGCAGGGGTAGAAAAAGAAGAAGGTATTGGCTTACACGTCACGAACGACGTCGGGATTGATAAGGGTGCGATCGTCGTCGTCCTTGAGATCCTTGCAACACACTCCGCCCTCCCTTCCTTCTCTATCGCATTTGGCGGGAAGAGGGACGTTGGCAACGGACGACTCCAGAGCCCAGACAGGTGGCCTTGATTGACGTGTAGCATCTCCTCGTGGAGGAAGGGAGACAGCCATGGCGCCGTTGGTCTCTGAAGACATTTTTTTCGAGGAAGGAACGGAAGATGGAGTTGGTCCGGATCCTCATGCGCGTATTTATAAGGACCAGATGATGGCCGGAGTACTTACCAATGAGCCATCAGTGATTGGCTATAACTCTTTTTTCCACGTCAGACTCGGAGTTACCCGCACCGACGAGTTTGTCGTTTACAAACCTTCAGGGTATGTAATTTCCCAGTGGTCGCACCGGCTTACTCGTCAGGACAGCAGTCTTCCCACACTGGCACTATCCCTTGATCTGTGGGAGAAGCACCGATGACCGGGGTTCGAACGCGATGAGGGGTAATAGCTGTTTGGCAGCTGCCCCAGTATATTATCTCCTTGTCATGACCCGTGTTGCGCTCATATAGCTGGACCCCCCGACGCTGCGGTCTGTCATGAGCTATCAGACAGTACTCGACGATCTATCCTGCAACCGCAATGCCTATGCACTTGCGCTGTCCGCCTCTATGGGTTCCATATTCTTTGGCTGGGACATTGGTTTGATTGGCGGCGTCTTATCTCTTATCTCATTCAAACAGTTCTTTGGCATCGACAAGATGTCCGCCAGTGCACAGGCCAACCTGGATGGGAATATTGTTTCAATTCTCCAAGCTGGTTGCTTGTGAGTCCTTTCCCAGGTGTTTGGAAGAACGTCTCATTGGCTCGTCAGTTTTGGTGCACTATCTACAGGTTATATTTCCGGTCGCTTTGGCCGCAAGAGACCGCTCGTTGTATCCGGTCTCATATATCTCGTTGGAAGCATCATACAGACCGTCTGTGGAATCGCAACCAGCCAAGTAGTGGCGCTGCGGGTACTCTACTTCAGTCGGTTCTTGGGTGGTTTCGGTCTGGGCATGTCCACCGCTCTGATTCCTTCATACGTATCCGAGTGTGCGCCAAAAGCCGTCCGTGGTCGCTGTACTGGTCTCATCCAGGTCTCGAACAATATTGGCATGATGCTCAGTTGTGAGTGCTTGTTCGCCGATTTGCCTGCTAGACCTAATGGAGGACTACTCCCCTAGTCTGGGTAAATTATGGTTCATCCCTCCATGTTCCATTTGGACAAATGCAATGGCGGATTCCATTTGCGGTTCAAGTAATCCCTGGCGTCCTCTTCGTCCTGTTCATGCTCCCTCAACCTGAGTCACCACGATGGTTAGTCGAACAACAGCGCTACGATGAGGCAGCAAATAGTCTTGCATATGCAGCGCGAAGCACTGTTAGCGACGAGGCTGTTATAACGATTCTCGAAGAAATTAAAGCAGACCTTGCCGGGAAGCAGAAGACGTCGATCTGGGAGCAATTTCTCATGATGGGCGAATCAAAGACAACAGCCCTGCGCTCGTTCATCCCCTCCTTCGTCATGCTATGTCAGCAATGGACTGGTACGAATGCCATCAACTACTTTAGCCCACAAATATTCGCAGGATTAGGCATCACTGGCATCAGTACTGGTCTCTTTGCTACTGGTGTCTATGGGGTCGTCAAGGTGGTTGCCGTCATGACAGTCGTTATCTTCGTGGTAGAGAGAACGGGAAGGAAGATGTGTCTTCTCGTTGGTGGGCTGGGACAGGGATTCATGATGCTCTGGATTGGGGGATACAGTGCAATTCATCCACAGACAACCATCGTCCCTGCAAGCTACGTCTCGATCGTCGCAGTCTACCTCTATGCCATATTCTACTGCATCGGGTTTGGACCCATCCCCTGGATTGTCGCCGGAGAAGTTGCACCCAACCACGTGCGGACAGCAGCCATGTCGCTTGCCATTGGCGTCAACTGGCTGTTTTCGTTTACGATTTCACGCATCACGCCCAACCTGCTCGAGGAGATCACATATGGGACGTTTTTGCTGTTTGGAATGTGTTGCATCCTGATGTCGGCATGGGTGTACTTTTGTTTGCCGGAGACGAAGGGGTACGCGTTGGAGGACATTCGATTCTTGTTCGAGAAGGACATGATGGTGAGAGCACTCGAAGATGCACCCGGTGGTCACATCTTTCTAGGTAAACGGCGATCAACACCGGTGGCAAGGATGAAGAAATCTGCTGCAGAGGATACGATCATACGGTCTTCGGATGAGCTGAAGATTGGCGAGGGGACGGCGCAGGACGCGTAGTCGATGTATCTGGTTGTCGTGTAACCCATTGTAGCAACGAGACGTGACTACTAGCTAGTGAGAAATCACATGAAGAATCAGTGGATATGATGTCTATTGACTGGGGATAAGGTAAACTTGTCAACTACAAAGCTACTCAAACAGGTGCAACACCGTGACTGTATAAAGCACCTGTAGATCGTGTTGAACACAGAAGGAGCTAGACCCTTACTGACCCTGCTGCCACTTGGTACTCATTGCCATCTGCATCCTGCATGGTGGCTCGTGTTCCTGCGACTCGGATCATTGCACCATCATTTTTGCGCCGACACCTATAGAGGTAAGCGTCGGAACTCGGAAACAGGTGTTACGAAACTCGCCCAGGGGCAGTGTGGAAGGATTCATCATCATCTGAGACAACCACCATCGCGCCCTCCATCCAGTCGGATTGCAATATACCATGTCCTATCTACGGAATTGGCTTTCGCTCGAGACTGCAGCACCACCGTCCGTATCAGTTCAAGCGATGCCGGGGTCATTCGTGGCAGACGATGACGGGTCGAGCACAGCAGGCGAAGACGACGTCCCACCCGCATTCCCGGCGCTCGACAGTGCCCAACGCGCAGCCCCCAGCACAACCACGCAGGACATCCCCGCAATACTGAGTGACGACGCGCTGATGCCCCCTCCGCCTCTCCCCGATCTGGCCCGTCGACACCCGGGGGTCCCGCGAAAGGCCCAGAACGCATCCCTGTCGCCACCGTCGTCGTCCCTGCTCGCGCCGATGGCGACGACGGAGCGACCCAAGAAGCCCTCGAAAAAGGTGGCGCTCGCGCCGGGATACGGCCCGCTCGACTGGGCGAGCCTCAAGGCGTCCGGCCAGGACCTCAGGGTAGGTCCCGTCTCACCTCGTTCCGTCGCATCGTCCCGACGCCCGCGATAGGGCGTGGAATCCCTCTTGCGGATCCCGCCGTCCGTGCTCAAGACCCACAACAGGAAGGAGGACGCGTGGACGGCGATCAACGGCAAGGTGTATAATATCACGCCGTATCTGGCGTACCATCCAGGTGGGGAGAAGGAGCTGATGCGCGTGGCGGGGAGGGACGGGACCAAGCTATTCGGTGAGTTGTCGCGGGCTGGCGTCGACATGACCCAACTGATTCCGGTCCGCAGCGTTGACGCACGCGTGGGTGAACGTGGACTTTATGCTCGATGCGTGTCTCGTCGGGTTCCTCGTTTCGGAATCGTACGCGTCTTAGAGCTGGAGGGGTCATAGACCAAGAAATACTGACGGATTTGTATTTACCCTCACTGACTAGCATTAGACTTATAGATAATCGGAATGTACATTAGCCTTCCACTCAAGTGTACTCGTAGATTCTGCACTTTGACTTCGGGAAGGCGAGAAGGGTGAACGAATTGCACCCATTCGTCGACAAGTTGCTCGGATGGACCATCTATTGGCATCGTTTGTCAGACATAGCAAAGTTAGAACCTAGTTACATCAATTGTCGGTAAGCGCTGATCAAGTCGAAGCCCGCCATCGCATCAAGTTTTGCATTTATGCCTTTCAGGTTTCGAACCAAGTTACCAATCGGCAGACCAATGGACAAACCGACAGCGAGCCTAGAGCGGCGAAAACAAGAATAGTTCTTGCTCACATGTCCACTCTATAGCAAGCGGGTTGCGCCATATCCCCCCTAGTTGTCGCAACTCTTGCACACGAGGCTGTATAAGAAACACGGCGATAAGGCGACGTCGAGGCACCTCCGATTCCAACGACTCGGAGATCGTGTATCATGGCACCTGTGGCGACGGACGGCGCTGACCGCTTCGCGGCGCTCAAGAAGCAAGCCAACGGGGCTCAGCCTGTCAATCCCTTTTATTCGCCCAGTGGCGATTCTGCCGCGGACGACGCCTACGAGCATGCTGCTTACAAGGTGAGCGATATCGTGCCCGTCCTGACGGATCGTGAAACACAACACACACTGCAGCCGCACTTTCCCGTCGTCGACTGGGAACCGCTCAAGAAAGTCGACGTCGTCGACCGCGGCCACTCTGCCGACCCAGAGAAGAAAGCCTTGTTCAGTGCCGCGAAGAAAGTCGGGCACCTTACCCCCGTGATCGGAACTGAAATCACGGGCATCGATCTGAGGCAACTTAGCCCTTCTCAGAAAGACGAGCTGTACGTTCTCCGTCTCTCCGCAGCGTCCCCGAGAAGCTGTACCGACGGCGTTTCGACAGGGCTCTGCTGGTCGCCGAGAGAGGCGTCGTGTGTGCGTGGGCTGTCCGCGCGCGGCCTTGGTTGCCTGACGTTTCTGATAGTCTTTAGAGATCAAGAACTGAACATCCACGAACAGCTCGACATTGCGAGATATTTCGGTCCTCTCCATAAACATGCGACGACGCCCGTCCCCAAGGAACCCGGATTAGAAGAAGTCCACGGTCAGTCGTACGACCATCGGCATAACGCGGGGACGCTGACGACACAACAGTCGTATACAACGACGCCGCACGGCGTCCAGACACGACGGCGTTTTCGAAATTAGAACTCTGGCACAGCGACGTGACGTACGAGATCCAACCGCCGAGCACGACGTCCCTCAAAGTCATCACATGCCCCGAATACGGGGGTGACACGCTGTGGAGTTCGGGGTAAGTGCCACTTGCTGTAGATTTCGGAGATCGAGCGATGGGAACGGTGACGTACCCCGTGCACAGGTATGCGCTGTACTCGTCCCTCAGCCCTGGGTTGCAGACCTACTTGGAAGGCCTTTCCGCGCTGCACAGCGCTGTGGCGCAGGCCGACGGGTCCCGCGCAGCAGGATTGCACGTGCGCCGCGAACCTGTCGAGACGGTCCACCCCGTCGTCCGCGTGCACCCCGTCACCGGCTGGAAGAGTGTCTACGTCAACCCAGGCTTCACTCGTCATATCATCGGCGTGCCCAAGGCCGAGTCGGACGCCATCCTCAGCTTTTTGTTCCAGCAGATCAGTAGCAACGTCGACTTTCATGTGCGCTTTCACTGGGAACCGAACTCGATCGCGTTCTGGGATAATAGGGTGAGTGGGCTTGATGCGCATGTGCGGGCTATGGTCTCACTGCGAGTAGGTCGTGACGCACAGCGCGATATTCGACTTTTGGCCACAAAGGCGTCATGCTCTGAGGACAACGCCTCACGGAGAACGACCTGAATCCGTCGAGGACTATGAAAAGCGGACAGGCAAGGTTGCCAAAGACCGCCAGGTTGAGATTTGGAAGCAGCAAGGCATCGAACCCCTTCAAGGGACAAAGAGCGCATCGAGAGCACGTGGTTATAACGACTGATTATAATCCAGCTTTTGTATCTCATATCGTATATGTTTTGGGTCATCGATCTGAAGTATCCACGTGTAAGGAGACACAGACGATGTCGGAGGTAGAAACTACGAACTACCCACTATCTTGTCCGTGCCTTTGAGAGTCCGGTCGAGCTCGAGGCAACATAGCGCGAGTCGCATCAAAGGCTCCCCGTCCCGAAGGACGGCCCTCTCCAACTCCCTGCTCACGTTGCCCTCCAATAGCTTGGTATTCAAGAGCTCCGCGAACACGCGCAACATCCGTGCATGTTCGGTGAGCGAGGGGTCATCATCCTGAGTGGGAGGCGGCACGTCGCCGCGCACCACACAGTCGAACGTGACGGTCGCTCTAGCCAGGGAGAGGAAATGATGCCCGTCGCGCTCGACGGCGCGAAGCAGCACCCCCTCGTCCACGCACGTCTGGCCCTCTAACCACCTCGCGAAACGCTTGTACACGCTGATGGGTTGCTAAACACGGCGCCGCACGTCAGCGCGGGGACGAAAGAAAAAAGACGCGCCAGGGTACCCACGTCGAGCGTTTCGAGGAGGGACCGCCGCCGTTCGGAGTCACCCCGCTCCCCCTCCCGCGTCGACGGGCCGCTATCATGGTCGGACGGTGCGGGCACGGGGTCGTCCGCGCAAAGCGTGCTGTCCGATGGGACGAGGGACGTCGGCTCGGCTACATCGCCGCGTCCTCGCAATCCAATGTGGCGATCAGAGGGCGGCGGGGCGTACCTGTTGACAGCGACGAGGACGCACCCGCGCCATGGCGTTTCAGGATGGGCTTGAGGGGCGTCGGCGGCCGGGGTCGCAGGTCGAGGACGGTGATGCCCGGGATGACGTATGATTTCGACGGCGACGAGGCCGCCGCACGACGCCTAGGACGACGCTTCGATGTGGGTGGGTTGAGAGCGGATGCTGGTCAGATTCTGATGTTGGTCGATGAGTTCATAACGTGCTCGGCGAGATCATGCTCACCTAATGCCAAATGCCTGCCGGTGGTCTTGCGCGCCGTTTGTTTTGTGGGGGGCATGTGCAAGTTCAATGTGACGACGGAGACTTGTATTCAGTTTTTGCCGTGCGCCGACCTACAAGGGAAAACGCGAGGCTGTCGTAACAAGGAACCCGTGGCGCAGTGGTAGCGCGTATGATTCCAGCTCGTCACGAGTGAATCCATAAGGTCATCCGTTCAATCCGGGTCGGGTTCAGTTTTTTTTATGGCCTTCCATCACCTTCAAAACATAGAATAAGACTCCCGCGTTATTTATTCAGAGACCGTAGAGTAGACGTAGGTATATACGAGTGCAACGAGTGCATATACTACGCTGTGAGTGCAGCATGCTAGATAGTAGTGAGTCGTGGGTGTGTCATGGATACGTAGCAAAGATATGAGTGTCCACAAGATACAGTCCGTCTACTTTCGCGAAAAGAAAGAGAATCGCTTCTTCGTCGGTGTATCACCTACGATGGGGCCGTTCCCCAAGCTCCCTACACGAACGGATGACGAAGCAGGACTATATTCCCCAGAACCCTCCCTTTGTTTCCGCATGTAGAAGAACAGGGAGTGGCGTGCCCGAGGACCCTTGGAGCTCTGTGATGGCCGAGGAGTAGTGGGAGTACTCGAACGGGAAAACGATGACGAGTCCGGTGTCAGGGGCTGTAGAGAAGGGCGGTGCAGCCGGCCCGGAGTAGCTGATGGTGAGTTGAGCGAGAGGTGTGACAATGACGGTCCAACGGTGAAAGGTGGCAAGGCGAATGACGTGTATGGCCCCGTGTCGGACTCCTCGGACGGCGGAGGAGCATCCAGCTGCTCCGGTGGAGGAGAAACCTCGATAGGCCTCATCTCCCTCGGTTTGAGAAAGAGCTCCCGATCTGGCAGAGAGAATTCGTCATGGATAAGATCGAATCCCCCGAGGAGATTCACCGCATATTCTGGCACGTGGACGGCGTCCTTATCCAGGTCCGCGAGGATTTCCGAGCGCGAACGTGAGGTAAAGTGACTGATAATGGTGGCTATACCGCCGGTATCTTCAGCCATACCCTGGGATGACGAAGTACCCTCCGAAGCGATGGATAACGGCGGTGTGGGAGGTCGGGTAGATACCCGACCTTCGGAACCGTCAGAGGGCGCTTCGGCAGTTAGGCGAGAACTGCGTGGGGATAGCGAACGATCCGAGACAGAACGCGCTTTCGCGCTATTTTCTGTGCTCTTCGTGAGCGGGGGTGCATCGGAGGGTAAATTACCAAGGCGCGGCCTGCAGAGGCGTTTTACGGGATTGAAAGCCTCACCAGCCATAGACGGAGGACGTGCGTGCTTCGTTGTGAGACGTCGCAGAGGAGGGGTGACAGACGAAGGCCGGAGACGGAGGGGGGAGACGTCACTCATCGTTCGACGTGGGAACGACTGGTCAAGAGCGAGCCTACACTTAAGATTGAGATTGAACGATGCCCTCGTGGGAGAGTAATCAAAAAACCGGACTAGATTGGCACTCCGTTTTGCCTCGTTGTTGAGGGCAGGGGACGGCCCACGATTCTCCTCGTCGTGATGGACTAAACCCCGATCCGCCGTCAATCGTGTTAGCTGCTGAGTCAACAGCTCCACCTCCTTGTCGACCGCAACTTGCCGCTTCTCCTCCATCCAGCGCTCCTGCTGGAGTGCGACGTACGCGGACGGTTCCACGTCTCTCTCGGTAAGCGATAGTTTGAGCTTCGCCGCACGCTCCCGGGATTCTTTGGCACGTGTATTCAGGGCCGAGGTGGCTTGCTGCAGTGCACGGATTTGGAGTTGACGAGGGGAACGCCCCTCTTGGCTACTCCGAAACGCGCTCGCGAGGGCTTGTTCGGCTACGGAGTAGCGATTGCTGCGCGAACTCGCCTCGCT
This sequence comes from Tylopilus aff. beelii, assembly GCA_038094295.1. Taxonomy (NCBI): domain Eukaryota; kingdom Fungi; phylum Basidiomycota; class Agaricomycetes; order Boletales; family Boletaceae; genus Tylopilus; species Tylopilus aff. beelii. Next base: position 37,779 of record JBBPTU010000058.1, read on the forward strand.
GACGGATTCGCACGGAGATTCCGCGCGCGCTGGGGCGTAGGTGGTTGGATTAGGTATACCGAACGCGAGACTGGCGTTGGGCGAGCTGACCAGACGTTCAGCGTGAATCGGCGGTGGATAGGAGGAGGACATACCAGAGGGTAGACGTACGTGAAAGGACGGCGTCGTTGGGATTTACGATGTTGGTGCGCTCCTAACCAACGAGACGCCACAATGCGTGTCAGTACCCCCTACTGGAATGAAGACCGAACTCGTACGGTTAGGACCGTCCCCGGTGTCTGACGCCGAATGGTATCGGTTCGCATGGATGGTTGAAGGTGGCGTTTGTCGGAGGGATCGGGTGCATGAACGAGTTCGTCTACTCGGTTGACAATCCTTCGACCGATCATGAGCAAAAGGGTATAGTGCAAGAATCGAAAAAAGTTCACAAGAAAGGAGAGAAGATAGTTGGGGCCAGAGAGCGAGTTTCGACGGTTCTGCGGCTACGGACCCACCGAGCGCTGAGTAGTTGAGGCAGCTGAGCCGAAACGGGCCGCGTTTGGGAAAGGTCAACAGGCGGAATTGCAACGTTGCTCCCACACGCCCTCGTCGCCGACGCCGCCAACTCAGCAACAGGAAATGAACATCATGATATTGCGGTGATATACCACGTGGTGATCGTCAGAGCAATTATAACGTAGATATGATACGGCCTCCCCACGAATCACGACCTTCCGAGTACGAGTTCCTTCAACCCTCTGCCGAGCTGTTTCACCCTCCCCTTCATGTTCATCTTTCGCGAACGACTCGTCTCGCGAAAATGATACTCAACCGGCTCATCTGGCGCGTCCTCCCGTCGCCACCGCGCCAGGTTCATCCGCAGTTCCATCTCCCCGCTAAGCGAAAATCCAGGACGTGCGACTGGTGACGTGGCCTGGCCGGACAAGACCATCGACATGGGTCGCAACTGGCGCGCATACGGTATACCCGATCGATCCCCACAGTCGAGCGACTTTGTCGCGCGTGGTGCGTAATCAGCCTGCGATGGGATCGGCGAGGGCGTGCGAGGAGCGGCTATAGAAAAGACGGGGCTGGTCGGACGTGACATGTCCTTGCGGATCGCAGAATAATACGGCCGACTCGGGTGTCCCAAACGCACGGGGGGAGAATCATGGTCAGGAGAAGAAGCTGTCAGAGAAAGTGCGTGCGACTGTCGTGCTTCCACGGGGGAAATTGGATATATATTCACACTCTCTCGTAAAGGAGAACGGGAGCGAGGTGAAAGGGAGGATTCGCGCGGGAGTAGCGCCGCATTTTTGGTCCTGCGAAGCCCGCGTCTGGGAGAACATTGTGACGAGGAGATGGACGACGTCGAGGGCATGTGCCCGGGATCCGACATATCCATCGAACCTGTACTACGGGGCGTATTCGATGCGTCCATCAGCACGGACATGACAGAACCCGTGGTTGGCGTAACTGGCGTGGTCACGGCGTTGTCAAACCCCGTACGTTCACTTGGACACGAGGCACGAAAACGCGTGGGATGAGGATGGACGCAAAGAGCTGGGAGTTTCCTTCGTTGATGCCTCCAGTCTCTCTTCGAATCTCGATCCTCCGTATCGCGTTCGTGCAGTTCTATGCTAGGCTTGAGCGCAACGTTCGGAAAGGAACGGGTCGGGGTCGGTGGCTAGACGACACGGAGATATATTAGTACATTTGCCACTCCATAACGTGGACGTGGGGCCAAGGAACGGGATGCAAGTACCGTTATCGAGGTTGCTGTGGTGGCTCGATGCCCGCCACCGTCGACCGATTCCCTCTGAACGTTGTGGGAGTCTTGAGGCACGGGGAGACTGACCGTTTCGCGATCCACAGCCTCAACGTGATGTGGGTCCAGCCGGCGGTCGTCGTCGTGACACATATCACTGTGAAAGGCTTCCAAAACCGTCGTTATACCCGGCACGCCCTTGCAGTGAATCGAGGAAACGGCTCGCTCGTGCCTGAGACCGCTTGTGACCGGGGAGTCTGCGGACATTCTGCGCGGATATTGTTTGGTCTTCGGTACGGGGACGGCTCTCGAGGGTGCACTCAGGCGGCGCGGCCTCGGGAGGTTTGCCTCGAACTGTTTCGTGGCCTCCGTCGACGTCCATTCGCACCACAAACAAAGGGGGATCCACGCATTTGCGAAGCCACACTGGGCACATACGAACAAAGGGCGAGATGGGCAGAGACGCAGTGCCGGGAGCGAATCGGACGATGGGAGGTGCTAGACGGAGGCGCCTCGTTAGATCGATCCGCTCTATCATCCGATAAATATCGAGGATGACGTCGACTTACGGGCTTGTTTCTCTTCCACTGTCTTTGCATGTACCGTCGCGGGGTAACAGAGATGTCATGGCAGTCAGACCAATCGACCATGGCTGGTAGCAAGTAGGCGGGTGCAGGAAGGACACACGGGCTGTTGGCCAGTCAAAATAAAGGCGGAGTATCGAGCACGAGGGAAGGGCCAGAATCGCGAATTCTGCGGAATCCTGTCCGAAACGCGAACGTGGTGACAGATAATAGAAACGAGCACAGACATATCGATCACAAGGCACGGAACAGTCATTGGCCTGTCGGTTCTGGCATGCGCAGTACGCGTGCTCGGCGTGCTAAGATAGTAATCCAAGTGGGCTGAGAGTGAGTGTGTACCAAGGTCGCGTGGTAACACAACCACCACGTTGCAGGATCAGACCTTCGATCACGGACATGTGGCCACTATCCTCCTCGTTCCCCGCGCTGGTAACCTCGGCAATTAGAAATTGCTGCCAATGGCTGGCCACTGGTGCCGCGGGGTCTACAAGTTCCGGCCTGTAAGCTGTCAGAGTTGCAGGAATCAATTTGGCGCTACAATACGTATGTGATATAAATTATGCTATAGCAATAGGGGAGCCAGCTAAAGCTCAAGAATACAAACCCAGGAGGGATATGCACGTACAGGGGTCAAGACAAATGCGGGAATTATACGAACACTGCAATGGCGCCTCTTTTTTCGTCCATCGTCCATCGCCCGTCTATAAAGAGGCTGAGATGCACGCGGCCACACCCACCGACTGGGCAGTTCCATTCGTGCTCAGCTTCTACGACGGGAGCCTTCATCTTGCCTTTGCCCTTGCGATTACTTCGGTGGGTCAAGGCTGGAGCGCGGCGGCGCCCACTCAAAGAGGTGGGGGCCATGGAATTGGGGGCTGGGGTGAGCGATCTCGGCATTCCGCGACGAGGGCGTAACCGTGACCGCATTGGACCGAGATCGTCAGCGACGGTGTCTTGACTGGGATACCATTCCGACTCCGAAGGCTTTGTGGTGCTACTTGATCCGCGTGTATCGGGAGGCGGTGGTACAGGTTCCATCAGCTTCTGGATGCATTTTCCATCAAGTAGATGGCCGCAGCGCAATCCCCATAACTTCCGTTTCGCACGATCCACCCCAATATCGGAGGCTCCAAGAACAAGAGGGTCTCGACAAGCGGCACACACCAGAGTGACTTCGCTCGCTCGGGCTCCGCTTCCACTGGCCAAGTGAGATGGAGAAGCGCCGTCCTCTTCAGTGGGTGAGGAAGACGGGGACGATGGGGCGAAATCGTGGGTGAAACCGGGTGGCGGCTGGTCCGGGTGGGTGTAATCTGGGTTATAATCAGGTTCGGCCTGGCTGGGATGATCTCGTCGTTTGAATGCTCGTTCTATTTGACTCCGGACTCTGCCAGCAGCGAAGCGGTGGTTCCCCTCGCCTAAGATACCTATATCGTCTAGTTCGCCTAGTAGCTCGTCTTCTTCCTCGTCTGCAAAATCGAAGGGGTCCCACCGCATGATAAATGTGCCGGGGATGTCCCAGCGGTTACGATATTCAGGTTGTTGGGGAGTGTTCCGAGGGCCAATGACCCGCCGCACGCCGGCGAGTAATGCGCCACCAAACCCCATCGATGGAACGTGACGAGACGGTGCAGCAGCAGGAAATAAATGCTCAGCAGGAGGTGGGGGACGTAAGTTAGCCTCGAATGGAAGAGGATCTTCGTTTGGAATGACCAATCCAGATGGTGGGCGCTGTCGTGAGAGTAGGAACCTCTCCGGAATCCGGGGCACTGGGGGGATCTCACCCATCTGCTGAGGCGGTGGAGGCGAAAATATGCGATGTCTTCTGACTGCTATGGAAGTTTAGGGAATGTGCCGCGTATATGAGGTGCGAAACGCACCAAGCGGGGGTGGCGGTCGGGCCGGGTTATGGCCAATGAATTGGATTTCATTGTCGTCTTCACTGTCGGTAATATGGATGACCTCGTTGGTCACTGGAACAGCGCTTCCGTCCTCTCCGACACGCCTTCTTTGTCTAGGGCGTGCGGAACCGATATAAACGACACCCTCCGCGTCAAGGGCATCGATGTCGATGATGTCTGGTGATTGGTGCTGCCGGCGTTCCGGAACGGCTGGTAACTGTATCAGCGAGTCCACTGCGGACATTAGGGTCGCACAATCTGGAGGTGATCGTTTTGCCGTCGTCGTTGACGTTGAGGTCCATAATGCAGCGTGAACGAAAAGGCTTATAAAGCCGATTACGTAATTATTGCTACGCACGGACCATGTCCAAACTCGACCATACACAAAACCCGCGATGCTATAAATTTTCGCTCGTCGCGTCCAACTTCGTTGTCGCGCTTCGGTAAGTGTCAATTCCTTTTTGTTCCTTTCAAGATGACTTTATTCTCTTCCCCGTCCTACACGACCATGCCGAGGAACAGAGCAGTTCGTTCGCAACGGACAGCGCTCTGCGGAGCGCACAGTGTACTTGCCAGTGCCATTTTGTCTGACATTTTACCGTTTATCTACTTTTACAATGTGGTTTGTTCATTGCTGATACTCCTACCCACTCAGGTTATACCATGCGACTATCTCCGTAGTCGGTCACGACGTGTACATCAATTTCGTAAGTCTGGATTTCCGGTCGTGTCTCTTGCTTTGCTGCGCCGCTTCCTGTGATGAAATATTCCGTTTATTCGCAGTTTCCTCTCTAGCGCCCTCCAGTCAGAGCACTCCCCCAATGCAGAACGCTTATATTCCCCCTTGAGCCGTGCGAACCCTAAGGCATGTGCCAAGTGTGGGCCGCCTCGCGGTGCGCTGAGCGGGAAGCGGGGGTCGGCGCAATGTGGGCGAACAAGTACCTTCCTTTGGATGTCTGATCCGCTTCGGCGCAGCGAGCATTCATGCCTTTATACCATCTACTGATCAGCCCTTTCAGATCAATTCGGTGGACCATTTCTTGTAGTATCGGCTCTTGTGTAGCTCGGATGATAATATACGTTCCATTTGGTCTTCGCGTTGAAACTGAGGGTACTAATACTTCTGAACTTGAGTTGTGTAAATATTCGTCGTGCTCTGTTTTCACTTGTTCTTTCATGACGGACCAGTCCGGGTCCGGTGGATGTCAGCGCTTGCAGAAGGATTCTCAGGATTTCTCACTATCTCTCATGTCCAAGCTCAGGCTAAGTCATCCAGTGATGGCTTTGACTTAGCAGTCAAAGCATGAACTCGAAGTGAGCTTTATGGTTGTCGAGAATTAATCTATCCCAATAAATCAAACCTAGCTGAATGATTGTGATGGGGTTGCCGAGATTCCTGTCTTTGGATTCAGTCCGTAGAGAGGATCCAGCCTGGAAGCATGGGCACGAGAGTCACAGGACGGTGAGCTGGGCGCTCGTCGGATTATCCCCCATTCTCAACAACGCTGAGGTCATTCCACTCGGCAAGCTACACGCTGAGACAGGCGGCGCAGTCGCTCGCTACGGGGTACACCGTACTCGACACTCGGCAGAAACTCGAACCAGACATTTCCGCGGGACCCCCCAGATCGGTATGACGAAGAAGACTGCGAGCGCACCATCTCCAACGATCCAACGTCGTTCACACCCTGTCCAACAGCAACGTGACCGACGAGTTCCCCGAACCGTAGGGTGAGTTGGTCCACGTCGAAGTGCGTGTCATTCACAAACCCCTCAGGGGAAGAGAGAGTTAGGAAGCCATCGTGGAAATTTTGAGGGGGGGCGGGCTGAAGAGCATTGGAGCAAGCAACCTTGACGTACGGCGCGAAAGGGCTGCTGGGCAAGGGTTCAATTGACCCGGCCGTAAATCGAGTCCGTCCCCGTCTGAGGCCGTACCCATACAACCATTCACCTCGCCTGGGAACCACCTCGCCTGGGAACCTGCTAGTCGATCTACATCTCCTTACGATGGGGACGGACATTGTCGAATACCTCACGCGACGCGGCATTCTGTTGGAAGCATGGGTACCGCTCGTCAAGGCTATGCGATTCGATGTCCAGCCCGTGATAACGAGACTGGCCGAAAGGTATGAGAAATAATCTGTCCAGATTTTGGTGAGATATTCGCTACAAAAGGTATGTGAACAGATCCGTCGGAATACCGTTTCATCCGTCGTTGTCCACGGGATTGATGCGGCAGGGGTTCGTTCCCTTGCACAAGTCATCACGCATGGAACGGATCACATCAAACACGCAGAATATAATTTCAGGTCGGGGGAAGAGGAGCTTGGAGTCTAACGTTTGGATTCACTATACGAAGGTCAGTCGCTGCTAGTGCGCATGTTTTGCCACCGATCCCCGTTGACCCTAAGCAATCCAGCCCTTGTGACAGATTGGGATTCAACAGGTTGCCCCTGAGTTGTCGAGATAGCGGCGATCACGCGAGACTGAACCTAACTTTGCCTCGTCGTCTGAATCGGGTTTGGCCCGAGGATACAAGTGCTAACTTGGGACAGGTTTGTAACGTCGCTTTGCAAGGCCAATCCGAGACTTGGATTCGAGCATGCTTACGAAAATGGAAAATTTTGGATATTCTGATGTGACTTGTAGTAGTGAACCTATTGGGGCTTCCAACCCTGCGATTTGTTTGCGTATTTACTTGGTAGTTGCGTAAGTTAGACTCGTTGAATTACCATGCAGATCCATATACCCTCCTAGTTTAACGAGACATTTAGGTTAGTGCCTGTCACGACGGAGGACGAGAAGACCGTATATGGTAAAAATATTTGGTGGCGTCAACAGTCTGATTGGTATAGGCGAAGATCACGAGCATTGATTGGGTGATTCTGCTTGACTACCCTTGGAACAAAACTTTCCGGGTCGCAATCGCCAAGAAAATGACCAGTACGCGTCAAAAACGGTGTACTTTCTCAGGGAATGTATACCGTTATGGCCCGAGCCATCTAACCGCCCGCGCGATCCGCTGCCTGTTTATATGCTTGCGTACGGGGCGAGCCGAGCGGGACGGAAGAGGATGTTCGGGAGGGGACAAGGATTTATCTATTATCGTAGGATGTTTGCTACTTTACGTTCAAGCTGTATGCGAGTGAACACAATTGGTTCAGGTTGGTACTTGGAGAAGAATAACAATCCGTCGTTTCCCCCACTACAAGGTTTGGCAAGTAGGGTTCTCATTGGGCGCGATGGTACGCGTTATTAAATTCGCGAGCGGGCGATTCGATTGTTCCTCATCTTGCACTGCGGCATTAAGCTCTTCCAAACGCCGTGACCAGGTTGACATTAGGTTGTGGTGCAGTCTCAATCGCGGACAATCGTTTTTCACAACTTGTAGAGTTTTTGTACTTCCACAAACCCCTCTTTAGCCACCTCCACAGCGCCTCTGATGCTGTGCTCTGTGAATCTGATCTGTAAGAAGCACGGAAAATTGAACTGCCAAGGCCTGCGGAAAAGAGGGGCTCCGTAACACGCCTATTGGTGGCATCGAACTTCAGCTTCCATTATGAAATTCCCCTCGTTTCTATAGAACGCCACTCACCTCCATCATCATCTCGTGTTGACGGGAAGGTTACTTATAGTACAAAGGCGCCTTGCAATTCAGTCCCCGTGATGGTATCTGGCCCTATACCACTTGGCGATGGCAGCAGGCCTTTCAACAGCCGAGATCGAGTCCCACGCGCTGCCGACAACATCCTCGCGCCCGAAGAGGATAATGATCGCTAGGAGGTTAGCTATGGCGCGAACTTTCGCTGAGTGTCCATACCTCGGGGACGAGAGGGCACGCTATCTTTGTTCGGGATCAATAGTACCAGTAAAGGCGCCCATTCCGAGTCCGTGGTAGCACGTTGAATCTATATATCAAAGTGTTCACCCTCGATTTTTGTAGATCAAGTGCCGGCAATCTCATGGCCACTTACGAAGGTTGCAATGACAAAGCACGAACCTAACTCAGCTGTGCAATTGCCTTCGGATCGGCTACATACTGGTTAACGCGCGCGATCGCTCCACAAACGTACCTAGGACACTCATGTACTCTTGCACGGGCAGACTCCACGCTCTAGTGGCTCAAGCCCCAAAGTTCTTATTGACACTCCGCATGTAGTGGCGAGGGGGACACGCTGAATGGGGCACACACGGCACATACTTGTGGCACTGGTATGTATGAGCTGACACCATGATGGTCACGGACTGTGGAGTATTGAATAGACGTACCTCCACGCTGAAGTCGCGTTAAGCTTGCAATCGATGCTATTTCAATTTCGGAAACTGCACTGTGCGCAGGACGGCAAATCAGCATCATGATGGTCTCAGGTTGACCTTGCTCCGAGCGGTGGTTGCCCGCATGTCTTGGTCAGCTGACTGTTTCCAAGGGATACGCGAGAAACGAAATCTATTCCCCGGTGCCTGTGGCGAGCGTGAATGATGGCCAGCCACGGCAGTCCGCGGCATCTACCGTTTGCGCGGATATGAAGTGCGCTCGCGCGGCGTCACCGCCCACGGCGCCCAGACCGAATGGACTTTCTGTGGGAGTAATCATGGACGGACTCGGGACCTTGTTTGATGTGGTCTGCCGTGCGATGCATGGGGCAACTGACGGACGCCGGGCTGGGTTCGGTACAGCAAATTTCGGGTCCTGCCACGTTGAGCTCACACGAAATGACCTTCCGGAGACATTCCCCGTTTAGTTCCCGACGGCCCGTCACGTAGTGAGCGTTTCTGTTCGTGCGGGTATCTCTGACGCGAAACAAACAGGGTTCTGGACGCCGCATAACCAGAGACTGCCACTAGCACCTCGTGAACGTACGTCTCTCGTCTCGGAAGTGCTTCACGTTGTCCTCGTTTCAGGGACTCCATGCCCGCTTTCTCGTAATGATTCGGTCATTCAAGCGGCACTCTCCAATTGACGGGGAAGCTCGAGAAGGTCGCGGCGATCAACACTGTATGTAGATTATCATCAAATCCATATTCGCTCCGACACAGGCGTTTTCAAGGTCAACTTAAATAAATCATTACCGCTGCCACTCCATCCTCCCTATCCTCCCCTTCAAACACCCCCCGCCCGATCACCATCCCCGAGATGACGCGCTCCTCCATTTCCCTCGAGAGTCTCGTCAGTCATTACCCTTCCGTGCTCGACGACATCGCCTTCTACGTCGCCGTTGATCCATTCCTGGGTCCGCCCGTCAACCTCCTCTCACTTTTGCTCACGTGCCGCACGCTGTACAATCACTTGTCCATTGACAACAACGCCGCGCTGTATGCCCGCATCTTTCGCTACAAGTTCGATTGCGAGGCCATCCAACGTAGGCTGACCCCTAGATGGATAGACCCTCCTTGTCTCGCCCACGAACTCCGTAGCCGTTTCGTCGCGTTACAGCACATCAAGCGTGGAAATCCCTCCATCCGTCAAGACCGAGAAGCCCTTTGGAAGGCATATTTGATGTTACTCGAGGACGACGGTCGCAATGCAAGTCATCTATTCGAGTGGGCGAATCTTCCCGATTGGGTTCTTGCTGCGGTAGCTCTTAGGAGCTTCCCTTCGTCCACCAATACCGTTCACTCCACGCCGCATCTATCAGATCCCGAAGGTGTGTCTTTAGCTGTGTGGCTGCTCTGGATGACCAGCACCAGAGGTAAGCTTTCCGAATCTGCGCTATCCCTTCTCGTCCATTCTCATTGATGCTCCAGAGAGCGTCGCGGCTGAACCCGGGGGAGTACGTACTACACTTACGAATGCAATTCTCCCCTTTATAGTTCGTGGCTATCAGGTAGAGTTTATCGTTGCTTACCTCCGCGCGCGTGCTGACATCCGAGTACAGTATCCGTCGGTCTTTGCTCCCGATGCTTATTTTTACCTCCCTCTATGTGAGGAGCATGACGAACTTGCTGGTTTCTCAGGCCCCCTCCCAATCGTTACTCACATTCATTATCTCGGTCACAAACTCGAGCTAGCAGTACCACCGCTTACCTCCGCCGCTCTGTTAAACTTCGTCGTGCGGCGAGAAGCCTGGCAAGACTCCGTTCAACTGCCGGCACGCATCAATCTTCTCCCCGCAACGCGGGAAGAGGCGACCGCTCGAAACCTCGGGACTCCTGCGCTGACGCAAGAGGATGTCAGAGAGTTTCATTTCCACACTCGTACCCGTTTCTTCGGGCGTGATCGAGGGACCACAAGTGGGCGACTCGACAAGGACTGGTTTCGTTTGGTGGGCTGCCATACACCATCGGCCGTAGATCGGCCCCTGAAAGGTATCGTTTACTCGCTTGGCACGCTGGCTGGCACCTGGACTGGCCGCATCTTCGTGAGTCACCCTCATGTTTCAAACATCCACATGGACGCTTATCCGATCATTTGAATAGGTACCTGACCTGGTTGCACATCTCAGCGCGGTCATGGATCGGCGTAGACCTGCTGCCAGCGTGCCGTTAATACAGGAGAGGATTTCATGTTCCTTCGAAGAACACCACTGTTTATCATTCAGCGAGCCACTTATCGCTCCACCGCACCGTGACGGTTTCGGCGAAGATATTTTTAATGCTTGGTTCCCCCAAGATCTCAGGTTTACCCGTCGCACTGTAAGGAAGGTTTACACATTGTCATTCACTCAGACGATTCATTTCCGCGTGACTCCCAGGACGGGCTGGAGATATTTGATCCTAGTACGGGAAAGAACACATGGTACGAGACGTACCGCCCCGACCGCAGTTCCCGCTATTCTTCCAGGGCCAGCGAGATGCTGTCAAAATCATCAGATCGGGAATGGTTCCGCCAAGAAGTGTCCGATTCGGCGATACAGCAAGATACAGACGAGGTTGACGAATACGACGACTTCGTCGAGGAACTCCCGAGCGGCGTACAGGATATCATCATCACCGGCGAGGTGGGTTTCCTTCTCTCTTTCCCCTCTCGTCCATTCATTGACGCTCGCGCAGACGTGTGAAAGACAGGGGGATGCTTGGGGTTACTATTCGTATATTGGAAGGGTTCGTTCTTGGGACGGTTTGGTCGTCTTCCTTCGAATCCCGGTACGTAACACGTTTCTTGCCCCGCTTTTCCCTTTCCAACCCTTGATCACGGATCAGATGAACAATCAGTATCGTGATGCTGGCCGTTGGATATTCAAGGGTTACGTTTATGAACGCAGCCTCGTCGGCCGTTGGCGAGACACTGCAACAGACGAACATGCCGTTGGTTTCGAGGGTGGCTTCGTTCTCTGCCAAGAAGATGAGGTGACCACAGCATCTCTATTCGCATGACGCTGTTATTTACGACTCGATGAGCACGTATCTTTTTTTGCTGTATTTTTGGTTAATATGGTCTCTGCGCGCGTTAATGACGACTTTTAAAGTAGGCTAATAATATACACAATACTTAGTGTTCGGACGCATCCGCATCTCCGTCCCTGTTTCGCACCTAATAGCGAACCCACCCAGCTCTCGGCGTTTTCCTGCCGAGTGACAAAGCGGAACAGGAGGTCTGAGGTCATCCCGAGCTTCGGGTAGCCGGGTAATTGAGGTGGAGTTGCTTTAAAAACGTTGCGCTGATCATGATCGTGTGGGTGAGTCCTAGGTTGGGTGCCCCGTCAGAACGCATGTGGGTCTACATTCAATCCATCCAATTACTTCAACCGACTAGGTGGCCTTCTTTCATAGCTCGGACCTGCCTCCGATGGCGGCTAGCTAACCGCCGCCGGTTCGCCTCTCAATAAACGCCCTTATGTTTGCATGGCCTTCAAGGGTCCCAAAGAAAGCCCGCTTCGCCGCGTTCTCCCACAAGACGACCCCTATCTGCTTGGCATACGACAGTACGTATTCATAATCGGCTTGCGAAGCGAAATCTTTGTAGAGAAAACCTGACCATGGGACTCATAAGACATAAAAGCTCGTGCACGCGTGGTACGGACGGACCTTCCGCAGATTTGAGACGATTTCTTTCCAGTTCCCATAGCCGGATTTGGTCTTGCACGGTCACGGGGAGGAGCGGATTCTGTGTCATGACGTACACGAATGAGGTGCCGACTATAGCTACGCAGTTAGTGAGCATCTTACATTCTTCCGCATTTGTGGATGAGCGTGGGTCGTTAGATAACTAATGATCTAGACTAGTCGGTGAATATGCTGGTACCCTGAAATGAGTTATTCACGTACCTGTTCGGCGGATATACCATTGCTCAACGCTTTCCGCACGCTTTCACGCGTGAGCATGCCGACCACCAAGTTGGGGAAGCGGTACTTCATTGTGATAAAAAGGTTTAAAACGGCAATCTCGAGGGGATTATCTAAGGGTCAACTCATAAGCGCTGTTGCAGTAGTGCGCGGTGATCAGTTTACCAGTGTAAGCATATATTCTATAGTTCGTCTCTAAGACGATGAAGCCCTGCGGTCCAGCGCCCGTAGTCAGCGCGACGGATGTTTCCGGGTTTGCCCTGGTAGACCCTGAGGTACTCGAAGTAGGTAATGGAGGCGAGAGAGAGGTCAGCGTAGTGGCCAATCGGGTAGGACTGAAACGCTTTGATGATGCCTGAGATGGGGTAAGACAGGGTCGCAGGAAAAAAAGAAAAACAGGCGAACCTTTCTCTGCCAGACGAGTCCGTAATCTCGGAGGTCTTCCAGCATTGCTTTCTGTGTTTCACCCAGTGGGTCCGTCGAATATTCCTGAGCGTCAAAATGATATCCGTTGGCGTCAGTGGCGGTGGCGGCATCAAGATGACGTGGCTTACGCGTCCTAGTTCCATTGTCGAGAGCATGAAGAGAAAGCTGAGAACTTCTACCAGGTCCATTTGTCTTTCCTAGTCAGTGGTGAGGAAGTGAGACACGCGCATGTGAAAAGTCACACCTCCGCCATGTGCAAATACTGAAGTAAAAGACTCCACAGCTGATCATGGGGTGAGTGCAGAAGAAACTGGAATCCCGAAGAGGTGATCTGAAGAGGTGAACCACTGCAAACATGCGTGCAAAAGTCATCATGCCATCTAGTTGAAGGCTCACTGGATACTCTTCATCAACTCGCTGCGCTGCAGTAGATATAGAACGCCTTGAGATGGTTTCGTCGGGAGCTGACCCTGGCCAGAAGAAACCATGTAGTGAAGAATGGTCTAAACAAGTTGCGTGGGGTAAGTAATCATAGAGTCTTAAGCCTGAGCACTCACCTCCCACCTCTCCAAGGCATAACCATCGAGCGTATCGATGGCGGTAGGGTGTCGCTTGTCGTCCTTTTCCGCTGGTACACCAAAGCTACCGGTAGACCCTCTAGGCCGAGCCCCTCAGCGGATGTACTCGCCGAGTACTGCATACTCACCCTCCCGTAATGGCCTGCCTTAAGCTTGATTTGAAAGTCGAGTTGAGAGCAAGCTTTGCAGGAGAATTTTGAATGATATGTAGTCCGATCATCTCCGATAGAGCGTCATCGTAGAGCCTGAATGCGAATTCTGAATACTTGGTCACTAGAAACAAAATGTCGTACTGACTTTTTCCCCCCTGGAACAACCCAAGCGGTCATCGTGCTCGTCGGGATCGCGCCCTCCAACCACAACAAATTCATGATGAGTTGGCGTTCCAGAGGTCCGAGCAGACTTGTGGCATTGTGGTCATTCATCCCCAGCTACCAGGACAATAAGACCCACCGAAATATTGAAAGGCATGAGGACGGGCGTTGGTATAAACGCGTCAGTGTGTTTTGGGATTGAGAACGGAGGAAGGGCAACAAGGCATGAGGGACATTTGGGGAGTCTGAGGCTGGGTCGGACGATGGCTTTGGTTGAACGGACGGCATTCGGACTCGATTCGTCCCACACCGCTCACATACACAGACTTAGGGTTAGGGCTAATATCACCTCATGCCAACCCGCCCCTCGTTCTGCAAGACCTCACAGGAAGAACCACAAAGCTTGACGATCAACTTTATGCATGAAGAAGCCTTGGCAATGTTTACCGCTGCCAGTACTGCAGTGGAACTGGAGTACAGAAGGTGTAGTCACTCAAAAAACTCAAAAACCTGAGCTCGCCCATAGGTCGCTGTAAAAACTTTCCGATTCGAGTTTACACTAGCCGAGGAAGACGCTAGGAATGGCAGAGCTACTAGGGTATCCTGGCTGCCCTTCTAAGGTGTGGTTGCACAATTTGACCAGACTCTAGATGATGCGTAGAGAACTGGGCATCTAAGAAGACACTGAGCCACGTAAAACGTTGTTCCATTCCTGGGAATTGTGCACGGGTATGGTAGACTTGGGGATTCCCCTCTGGTTTCTTCATGAATGCCTTACGGGACTCTGCAAGGTCTCCTATCAAAATGTGACGATCGGCTCACCATTGCTCATCAACTTCAGTTGGTAGGGCCCATGTCAGTCATCACTCTAAGTATGTGCCTGATTGTTCTTCATGTCACCGGTTATTAATGTCGCTAGTGGCCTAGAATATCGTGTAATCCGTTCTTCCTGCGAAGTTTCGTGAATAACGAATACGGACAGTACGTTCACTTCAATTATGCACGGCGATCTTAGATGCGTAGGTCTCGCATATACTTCTCTGTTTACGTCTGACTGTGTAACAGGATAATGTACTTATCGATGACAAGTACAATGCAAGACTCACTGACTTTGGTTATACTTCTCTCGTTATAGAGATACCAGACGCTCTGGCCTACCTTCAGGCATCCACTTTGCGACCTGGTGCTGTGCGCTGGGCTGCGCCGGAGTACTGTTCTTCGAACCCAGAAGAAGCGTTCCATTGTTCTACCAAGAGCGATATCTATTCTTTCGGAAACATCGTACTCCAGGCAGCCCTCCGTCTTTTTAACCCGAATATACTCATATCACATATAGGTACTGTCTGGTAGATAACCATGGTCAGAGTTTCCACGTGGTACAGTTGTTGTTCTCCACCTGGCCAAAGGCCATAAGCCTCGCGGCCACAATCCCGTCCAATCGATGACAGGTGTAGGGAATTTATAGAGCATTGCTGGTTACTGCTGAACACAGTGGCGTCCTTTTTGGATTTTTCACGGGTCTACCCTCGTCCACGCCCTCTTTTTAGTTTGCTACTGAATAAATGTATCTTGCAAAACACCATAAGTGGGGACCCACTGTCAACACTTAATATCGATGAGTCCCAATCAGACGCCACCACTAACCCTGTCACCGTCCACCTTCTCCTTGCTTTCCATCTCTACATCGCACCTGTCTGCTATGACACCTCGCTCCCTTTCATACGCTCGCGCTCAATGCTCGCGAACCTTGGCATGGGTATTCTTGCCACTATATTCGGGGGAACCGCAACCCTTCCCGGTTTACATTAACCATTTCCCGTGGCGGCTCACCATCTCGTCCACTGCAAAACATTAATCCGTGACCTGTTTGAATCGTTGTACGCCTTCTTTCGTCACCCTGCGTTCCCTTCCGAGTACAATAGTTTGTCCACGCAGGCAGTGGAAGATAAAGTAGCACATGCATTCTATGATCGGTGTAGACGTGCCTCATCTGAAGAGGCTTCCGAAGAGTATCAAAAAGGCGTGAAGGGACTGGACGTTTTGTGTGGTCGAACTCGCTCCATGGCACTGTTGAGCACCAGGCGTAGTCCTGACCTGTGGATCCTAAACCTGACCTAATCAACTGACTGTCGGGTCGTCCCAGGGACGGTCGTATAG
>JBBPTU010000059.1:0-53524 GCA_038094295.1 Tylopilus aff. beelii
AAGCAATGGAGATTAAAATTCTCCCACTGGGTATTTTCAAACCCCATATGGTGCTATTAAAGAAGTCAGCCTGGCAGCAATAGAAGAGAACCCTACCCAAAATGAAAAGAAGCCTTCTTCAGAAATATCCGTGTTTCAGATAATGGAAATGATTGTGGGAAGATCAGATTGGGCACCACCCCTCGGTTAGGTTGGTCAGTGGTTAGGTTAGTCACTTAGGGTTAGCCTGTTAGGGTTAGGCTGTCAAGCAGGTAGATCAGTTTTCATATGATGCAGGGCGTGATCAGGCCATAGAACACTTACATTAGAGTTAGGTTAGCTTGGTTAGGTTTGGTTAGGTTCCCAAGACATGTGGTTAATATGTCTATTTTCATTGAGCATACTGGTCCTACTTACTGCAAAAGAATTGCGCATAAATGAACTATGAAGGGTTTTTCAGACCAAAGGATATAGAGTCCCTGCTCCCACAGGAAGATGAGTACACCCAAGCCCAGCGAGTATGCTGTTAGGATCTGGAGGCCACATAGACAACAACCCAGCACATGGTGAGGACAACCCACACAATCCACTATGGGGAGGGGGGCCGAAGGCCCCCCTGTGCAATTATAAGAGCCTTGTTAGGCTTACTAGATAGAACTTTATTCACACTAACATCTGAAGGGTATCACCTCTGTCAATGAAGACCCACCACAAGACCAAAGCCATGGATTTACGATCTACCAACTTGGAAAGTATTTCCAAGGATGTCATTGTTGGATGCCAAGGCAACATAGATTGGTGAAGGCGAGCACCGATGGATGTCAACAGATTCCTCTGGGTCCACATCTTGCATATCCCAGTTCAAATCAGCAGCCAGATGTCTGGACTGCAAATGCTGTTGAGCATGGCCAAGGGCAGATTGATGTAGATCTTGAAGCACTAATACATCATCATCTAAAGTTAATGGTACTAGAGCTTCAGTGGATTCACACTTGTCCAGTTGTTCAAGAACGGTGCATTTCCAAAGATTAGCAATATCAAGCAGATTGGTAGTTCTCTTATGAAAGACTATTAGCTTGTGGGAAAGGATATCAGTTTTCCTAAGATCTGGGGTAAAAACTGGTTCACCCTGGTCATCCAAGTATCAGGTACCACGACAGCCAGCTGGAGCCTTTGAATGAAGGGCAGCCAGGATAGGAGGGAATTCCATATTGTAGTTCCCACAGTCAGCTCGAAGGAGCCATTCTCATGCATATCCTAGCACTCGTTCTTCCAGTTCATGTGCATTGAAGTAATTCCATGTAGTATTGAAGCTGGATTTCAAGATCAACACATCCGGCCTGTCAACCTTTTCGACTCGAAGACGATTGGCCCACCATTGTTGGTAGTATTTCTTGGTCCAGCCAGGGACTATGTCCATTGGATAGCCCCATTTCACATAGAGGGCAACTAAACTCTGAATGGCCTCCCTGTAGTGGTCTAAATTGCTACAGAGCATGGCTAGCCTTGACATCTCCCCTATATATGTACCTTATTTGACATCAAAGGGGTGAGCAGAGATCCATGGTATACATTTCTGGTGGGACAATGCCTTCCTGTATGGCCAGTGTTTGATACAGTTGTTGTCCAACACATAGAGCATCATGTCAAGGAAAGGGAGAGCCTTGGAGGCATCCCACATCATTTCGCAGCCATCGATATTGACTATTCCCTTAATTGTGTTGAGGGCCTGTTCAGCCGAATTAGTGTATACAACAGCAATACAGTCATCGATATAACGTCCATAGAAAGTGACGTCTAGATGATTGAGTACACGATCCCTGCATTCACAGTACCAGCCATATAAATTAGCAAGGTCTGGCAAGTCCATGACACCCATGGTGAGCCCATTGAGCTGCAGGTAAAGTTTTCCATCAAACTGTGTTGTTAACTCCATATTTCCAACTTCGAGAAACCTTCTGAACAATGCTTGTTCTCTAAGGTTGAGTGATTCATCGACCCTTAGTTGAGGTCTGGCCCAATAGTGCTCAAGGTACATCTCGTAAATCCTATCGAGGCATTGCCTTAGCGGGACATTGGGGTAGAACACAACTACATCCCTGGTGACAAGGAAAATCTCTTGGTTGGGATGGAGTGACAAGCTAGCAAATTTTATCGCCAGATCTTTGGTGCCATGTATAACGGTACTGGCACCCTATACTAGGGGCTTGAGAAGCTTAGAGCAGAACTTAGCAGCAGGATTTTGTAAGGCAGAGTGACAGGGGAGGATTGGTCTGAATTTGACTGGTTGCTTATGTATCTTAGGGATACCATAAAAGTGGGGGATCTTATGATCCTCCCCAACTGGGATGACCAAGCTTTCCAGGTACTCTGACAAGCTACCAAATTTCCAGTTGAAGTCTTGCACTTTGAGGCTTAATGATTGCATCTCCTGATTTTTTGCGTCTAGAATGGCTTTCACCTCAGCTGAAGTCAACAGTCTATAGTCTGTGACATTGGACAGTGCATCTAGAGTCTTGCCTATGAGCCATATCCGCTCTGACACTGCAATTCCCAAGTTCTTATCCGTTGTCATGATAACATACTGTTTATTGAACAAGAACTGTCGAATCTCTTTAAGTCTAGGACTGAGCGGTTTGAAAGTGATGTCTGTGACTCTGTCCAAAGGTATTTTCGAGACCACATTGTGGACATAGGAACAACCCTTTTAGATTGCTGTACTTATTCCCCAAAAATGGGGAAATGTGTATAAGTTTCATTTGTCAAATCTGCTGACAATCTTGCTATACTCATTCCCCAAAAATTGGGAAATGCACACAATGTACATGTTTGTGATATTATACAGACACTTTTGCTATACTCATTCACCCAACATGTGGAAATGTATACAATATACATTAGTCAGATCTACAGGCACTGTTTCTGTACTCATTCCCCCAACATGTGGAAATGCGCACAACGTAAATTTGTCAAATATGTTAACTATCTTTCTGTTCTCATTCCAACCATGTAGGGGAATGCATAGAGTGTGCATTTCTCAGATCTGTTGCCACTTTTGATGTTCTCATTCCCCAACATATGGAAATGCACCCAATATACATTTGTATGCTACACTCCAGCTATTGCTTGACTGGATGAACTCACATGTGGAAATGCGCACAATGCACATTTGTAAGACATGCCTGCACTCTGGCTGTACTCATTCCCACACATTGGGGAAATGTATACAATGTACATATGTATGATATACTTACATCTGTTGTTTTAATATTTTGCACTAAATTTGCATCAAATCAGATTATTTTAGTTAATTTATATTGCATGTCAGGTTACCCTCAGGTTGATCTACCCCCATGGTAATTAGATTTGACCCCCTACAAATAAGCATATTTCAGTGACCCCTGCATTTTCTTTACAGCACCCTCGCTCAGGGATACCTCAAATGGCTCAAACAGAGTGCTACTCTCTCGCTTCATGATGACAATTGCAGTGTTCTTGGGGTGGACGAAAAATGTGATGATGTCTATATGTAGTCCGCATGGGATTTAGCACAGCAGTTCTGGCAAACCTCTAACTCCCATTTCATATAATTGAAAGAGGATAAAATCTTTGTCTGAATCCTGAGTCTGGACAGAGGCTCATAAGTTATTGAGAATGTTTGTGATGCAACACCACAGGTCCTCTTCAGAGGTTCCATGGATGTGAGGGGCGTAAGCATGAGCAGCAGCACATGATACTGCATCCGCCAGTGAAAAGTTATTCTTAGTGGTATAGTCCTCCCTTCAGAGTCAAGAGTGGTGGTGAACTGAGGTCAGACGCAGGTTCAGTGGTGCATGGTGGTACTGGGATGAAGCCTAAGGATGATGGGGCAGTGGGGAAAACAAGAAGTTGCCTCGAGTCACCCACATTGATGCCAGTGATGCATGGCTCACTGGCAGGCTGCCATATGGTGACACCCTGGCATCAGCTAGTCAGTCCATCATGAGTCTAATATTTGTGAACATTCAAGTCGGCTAATGGTGCCAGTGTAACTCCAAGTTGTGGTCTAGTTTTAATGATAGTGATTTGGCATGTTCACTAGCATGGAGCCAAAGGGTTTGAGAGCAACCAAAAGAGAGAAATAGATAGGTATTCATGCCAGTGTACTTATACATGCAGATTAGTGAGGCTGCCAAGTGAGTGAAAGAAAGAAGAGAAAAACAGGGTGAAGCTGAAAACAAAGGAAAAGAACCACAGCCAGTATCACGATGAAATCCCAAACACCCTGACAGGTATCTAGGAGAGGAGGACAAATGGGTCCATCAACTGTCAAAATTATCATGTCACTACCAGCGGGGATGTGAAATAATTTTTGTTGAACGATAAGTGGCATAGAAAGACAACCAATGCAGAGTGAACAAGATTCTGTGGGGGAAAGGGTGAAACAAAAGCAACATGAATAACCAAGGAGAAGGTATGTACATGAAATCGGGCATGCTAAACATGACCATAAACTTGGTTCCAAGTTCGTGATTCTGTGGGAAGTGAAGATCTCCAACGACCATGTGAATATTCTTATTGTCCTTCTTTCCAGTTACATATGGTAAGGTGACAACGATGAGAGTCCCTCTGGGTGCCAACAATGACAATGCAGTCTTTGCCCTTCTGGGCAGAGTACATCATGTTTGTCCTGAAGGTAGTCGAGAGTTGAGACACTTGGCATGAAACTCAGGAAACCAAGTGGCAGTGAGGGGAGAGAGGCCAGACAGCTGGTGGAGGTTTCAGGGCATGGCAGTGAGGCGAGATCATAGGGTCATTGGAGGTTGCCAGAGTGGGTTGTAGTATAGCATAGGTGCAGTGTAGAGCCCACCAGACTCGGTGACCAGAGGCACTGTCACAGGTCGGGGTAGTCAGCCATAGTCCCCCCTTCCCCTTTCCACTGCAAAACAAGTTTCTACCTGGTCATCAATGCTAGATATGAACTATTTCAAAGTCCTGATGATGCTCAAGGATGCAGCGACATGGTAACATATGATGCCATTATGCTCATAGCATTGAGAAACTGTGGTCTTTGTGACAGCAAGCAAGCTATTTTGGAAAATTTTCCAGCTGATTGGCCTGTACGAGGTCAATTGAGGATGACCCAGTTAGTGTACCAAGTCTGCCACACGGGTGGTGCACGTATGCCATTTCAAAGGCTCTCACTACTCTAAGGATATGGTAATACAATACACTCTTGATTGGAATGATGCTTATCATAGTACTTAATGTTATAGAGTTTGTCTAAAGTTTCAATTCATAGCATCTACAGAAAACATTGGTGGGACATATAGCTACAGTGAGATCAAGGCAAAGATTCAAGAGTCATAAACGAGTCAACTAATGATAATGCAATAGCTGAGGATGGTGTAGAGAATAAACTTGGGAAAGTGGATATGTGAGGGTTACATGATGTATACACAAGGCCACTGGAGTGAATGAGTGATTAAAAACAGGTGACCCAGTGATCAGCAGCAGATGAGAGAAAATGTGACATCCATTTACTAGGTTGTCAAGTAATAGCAGATCTGCTGAACTGGTGGCCAGACATGGAAATAGACTGCTGTCCACCTAGGGCCCTACGTTCGGACACTTGGTAAGATGAAATGACGACCTACCACATGTCAAACATCATCCCCACAAGGATGTGACACAGTGCAATGAATGGCAAGACAAGTTCTGATTGTGCTGGAGATCTGCTGTACGTCAACCAAGGTCTAGAGAGAGGGAACTCCATGTGGGTTATCTACCAGGTTGCGTTATTAGAGATTATTCGACTGTTGCATATCCAAGGATGCAATCAGACTATCCAAGGAAAGTGGGAAGTCTTGTGTTGAGATATGGTCCGTCGGTGCAATGTTGAACAAGTCGGGCCAAGCCAGGGCATGAGGTGGAAGTCCTGAGAAGATATCACTGAATGCCTGTAGAGAGAGATGTGTGACGACTCGAACTGGAGACAAACCGGAATGGTATGCTCACTGTTCATAGAGAAGCCAAAGTAGGACTTCAAGAACATCTGCTTGAACAAGCTTGTATTGAGCTCTAGAAGAGGGGACCTGTCATGCTGAAGTGATTGCGGCTGAGAATAAAAGCCATAACCAGGCATAGGGAGGGAATATCAGGATGTCATCTACAACCTGGAAGGTCCCTTAGAAATGAGGGAGTGTGCTCAAGGGTCATTGGCAGCCAATCATCATCTGCACATTCCGCAAAGTGGGGAGTATGCTGAACATGAAGGATATGTAAAGAACGGCAAGGATGGAAGAATGATGAAATGGAACAGAGACCCTGGCAGGGGGACAGAAGAGGGGTGATGAGGAGGATAGAATTGGTGGTGCTGCAGTTGAGGAGCAGGTATAACCACCGTCTTCTCATTCAGAAGCTGATCATCTTCTATACCCTCAAGGAGTAACTGCACTACCTCCTTGTAATGTTGCTCATCCTCGAGCAGGAAGACCTTTCTGCTCTTGTTGTGGACAGGTCAGAAGTGGTAGCCAGGGTATCGCTTCAAGTAAGCCTTCACGTGCTTTGACTTGCTTTTCCCAAAGAGGAAATGACCTGCACATGCTGGGGGGGAGAGCGCCTCTTCGTGGGTGGATGAGGGAAAGGAGAGCTTGTCACATCACTAAGGGCTGGGTCACCCAAATGGGATGTGCCACAGCATTTCCCGAAAGCTGTTGTACAACTTGCTCGAATGTTCTCCATGGTACAATCTCTCGTATCGTGAATACTAATGCCACTGGCAGTTCCGCCTGCTTCAAAGCTTCAACCTTGGTCTTTTTAGGTTCCAAACACCACAAGATAACTGGTTTTTTTCTGCCTCAGGGTCTCAATCTGCATGGATGTTGACAAAACCTAGCATGTGCCACCCCTGTTCAAGCTATACGACTGGCAGCCCATCACTTATCCATCACCAAGCACATTAGTTGCGACCCAACCCTCCCTAGATGCCTAGCTTGATACCTGCATGCCCCATCTAGCAGCTACTGCATCCCTTGCCCTTTGAGGTCCATATTTCTATCCACCCTTTGGCTCCTGTGTGGTCTTTCATTCTGTCCACTTCACCATCTATCCCCTCACCCATTCCCTTCCTTCCATTTCCCTTGCCCGGTGATCTGTGTCCATGTTCTCTAAATTGGCTGGAGGGTTTCTTCCTGGCTGTACCATTCTAACAGCACCCAGTTTGCTACCCTGTCCTTGTGAACCCAACCAGGCTTCTGATAAAGTGAATAACATCAGGAAGGACGTGGGCAATTGGTTTCTTTTGATTGCTCTTGTATTGTGTAAGTATCCATAGATTAGAGACTGACATAGATCTCACTAATATAAAAAGTAACGAGGATGTGGTGGCAAATCAATGATCGATAAGGGAACAAGACGATAGCTAAATGACGAAAGAACAGAGAGGATATGACAAGAACAAGCAATGCAACTTAACTGAACAACACAGGAACCATATCATAATATTTCCACCACTGCTGTATGAACGTCCTTGGAAAGGTTCACCTTCTGATGAATATCCAGAATGATGATCTTGTACTTGGCAGCAACACGCCTGAACTTGCTACTAGATTGCTGCTGGAATAACAATCCACGAAATGGCTGCCACAGATGAGCAATCAGCCACAACACTTGTGTGTACACATCCATAAGAGGAGCAGATATACCGCATAGCAGTGAAGAGGGGGCAGATTCGTTGTCCAGGTCACTACTCTCGTCATCGTTTGTACTACTTCCCCAGCTGACACCTGAAGGTGGACCACACAGATTGCAAGTCCAAGGGTGTACGAACATCAACTTTTGTGGTTTGTCCGGTGAGAGCTTGTCTGACTTTCTGAATTCCATGTCCCTGATCCCTAACATGTGCACACAATAACAAAACACCCCATCGCCCTCAAAATTTTGTATACCCCAGCTTGCAGACAGTGAAGATGAGGCATGGAAGATTGAGTCAGTGGTTGAGGAACCACATTGGAGAAGTGATGTGATTTGAACATGCAACTGTATCGTGTCTGCCTGAGAGACCAAATTTGCATTTGTGAAATGGCTGCTGATCGAAACCAGCGAGATGATTCACATAGAAGAGACTTGGAAGACTGGGTAAAAACCTCTGTATTCCAAGTGCTATCAAATACAACGAAGTCTGGGTCCTTATGTACTGCAGGAGTAGGGCATAGGGCATAGACATATGAAGTATAATGTGTAAGGCATGCTATATGAGAGGGTGCGAGTAACAAGAACAAGCGAAATGAGAGACATATGCAATTAGGGGTATTGATGAGTAAACGAGTGCAACTGGGATGATGGTGGCTGTGAGGGTATATTTGTTACATCCCCCTTACCAGCATTGGCACAACACTTTTCTAGGTGGGCGAGGCTGTAGCCTGAGCTTCAGATTGGGCAGGATCCCCTTCAAAGGTTTTGTTGAGTACCTCTTTAGCATCTGCATTGTCCCCAAATAGGCCCTCTGTCTGCATGAAAATATCAGGTTTGATGGGTACATCAAACTCCATGCCCAGTGTGGTGCAAGGGTTGGGTGATACAGGGTAATACAAGAATGTGTCACACAGTGGAGTAGGGTCACACATGGAAGTGGTAGATGGTCAGGAGCAGTTGGAGTCACATGATGAGTTGCATTGCCTAGTTTCTCCTTCATCGAAACCCTTCCATGCAGTCCTCATCTGGTAGGTGGATTGCCCCCCAGATGCCCTCGTTTTCGTTGGCTGTGTTCCTGCGGCCTAGGTCCCCTGTCGTTGGAAGGCCAAAAACCAAAACTCTGTCATCTTCTCCTGCCTCTTAATCTCCTGCTTGTCCATCCTCCTCATTTCTTGATTGAACAAGTGTTCAGCCATCCATTGCACACATGGGTCATTTCCTCCAGCGCGCTCTCTGCTCTGATAGTTGACTCTGAAAAACAGAGAAGGATGGGGCTCGGCATGATTGGTAGTGATCATGAGACAATCTGGTCCCATCAAAGTAAGGGCATAGGCAGTGTTGTCTGATTCACCATTGAAAATCTCAGTGATAGTATTGTACCCAATCGGTTGCAGAAAGAAGTCATCTCAAAGGTTTCCCCTCAAATCTTTGCTATATTCTAGACACTACTTCAGGTGGTTGTGGATGACAAGGTAAGTCAATGTCCATGACCCAGGCTTCCTAAAGATGAAGTCTTGACCTTGAGGTCGAAGGTATCAAAAGCAAACACTCTGAAGATGCCAAGGGTGAGGGAAAGATGTTGGGATAGTAGACTGCATGCTGGAGAATAGAGAGCCTTCCTTGATGAAGCATGACACGCTATATATCTGTGAGTTGTTCTGCGGCCATGTTCCGCTTCCATGATGTAGGTCTTCGATCCTTACCACTTCAAGCAAATTCAAATATTCCTTTACAGTGGCTAAGTGGCTCGCTTGTTTGTACAGCAACCAAGTGGTGTTCCCAGTCGTCCATTTGACTTCTAGGGTCACATCTCGCCTGCTTCTGACATGCCACAGTATTTGCTCCACTGACCACTCAGGATAGCTCTCGCCAAAGTCTGCCACCTGGATCTCAAGCCATCCAGGGAAGAGTCAGTTGTTGTTCAGGACATGTACTCAGAGCAGGGACAAGTGAAGAACAGGGTAAATGGCTCACTTTTGCATTCATTCTGGTAGGTCTAACCAATAGGAGTTATTACCGTAGTCCTGGGTTATCCGGTATGGCCCAATATACTTCGGTACCAGTTCCCTTGTATGACCCTTTGGTAGGGACATGTTCTTTGTTGAAACATACGCAAGATCACCTTCCTTGAAGGGTGAGGTCTGCCACTTTTTATTTGCATTAGGTGTCTGCTTAACATTCTCCACCCCTGGGACATACTGGATTTCAAAGTCAAACTTGCTCAACTTCTCCAGCCAGCGTGCTTGTCGTTCAGACAAGTTCTTCTGATTCAACAAGTGGGTGAGGCCCTTGTGGTCTGTTAACCAAGTAAACTTAACTCCTTGTAGGATATCCCAGTAGCACAGCATGCCCTCAACTCCTGTGAGCATTTCCTGTTCATGAACAGGGTAATTCTGTTGAGTAGTCATCATCTTTGCACTAAAAAATGCTGCAACTTATGCTGTTTTCCAGTTGCATCTTTGTGCAATTACTCCTGCTAATCCATTCAGACAAGCATCAGACATATACCAGATTGGATCTGCATTTGGTCCATATTTAATGGAGACACAATGATGTTTAGCACAGTTCTGCACATATTGTTTTACTTGGTCAAAAGCCTGCTGCTCAGTAGCGGTCCAACGAAACGGTATTGAATCTCCCATCACTGCTGACAGCACACCCATTGGAACTCTGACTTTATAAATGTCATCGGCAAGGTAACCTGCAGTGCCTATGAAGCCTTGTAGTAAGTCTCAATTGGTTGGGACTTTCCAGTGAATGATGTGATCTACCTTGTCAGAATTTGTATGGATTCTGTCGTCATCGATGACGTGGCCTAAGACTTTCATCTCAGTGCACAGAATGCGGAGCTTGTTCTGACTCAAATAGAACTTTTCCCATTTCAAGATCCCAAGTATGGTTTTAACATGTTCGTGATGTTCCTCAAGTGTGTTGGAGTAGATGATAATGTCATCAAGGTAAATGTCCATCCAATGTCTGATGAAGTTACTAAACAGATGATTCATTAGCACCTGATAGGTTGTCAGGGCATTACAATCCCTGATTTGAATGACGGTATTCAATGTGTTTCTGTCTGGTGTAGTCACCATGGTACGATCCACATGTTCGGGTATGATCCAGATTTTGCCCATCAATAATATCTTCCCTTAGCTACTCACCTCAAGATTCCATCAATATCTGGAAGTGGCACAGATAGTTTATGGGTATTCTTGTTCCACTCTCACAGGTCCACGACAGTGTGCAGCTTATCAGTGCCTGGCTTCTTGATCAAGAGCATCGGAGCTGTATTTCCAATGCTTATCACCTTCCATCGACCGCTATTCAAGTATGCGGTTCGCTTCACATCACATTGTGGGCACATGGCTTCAGGGCAGCGAGATGGCTGCCAGGGGTAAACTTGGTCCAGATTGATCAGCGGAATGGTATGGTTGATCACACGTAAAGGAGAGAGCTCAGTCTCACTTGCTTTCGCACAGAGTGGTTTAGCGAGATTTAGTAACTCCTGTCAGACAGTACTGACTTGATCCTCCTCTAGCTTCATAGCTCTAGACTCAAGATTCTGTACCTGTGGCCCCTCAATCGGCAGTGGGACTTGGCTCCCAAGTATCACTTGGTTTTCATTAAACCCGATCATTACACAATATTGGAAGAGGAACGGTGTACCCAAGGTAAGGTCATAGTTCTGGGTATTGATGAGGTAATAGTTTCATGTGTAATCAGTTCCTTGGTACTGAGTTCGTGCCTGCACTCCGTAGTTGATCTTTGACTTGGATCCCTGAACAACTAGCTGCAAGCTTAGTGGTTCCTTAAGCTTGACTTTGCTGACTCCTAACTGCTCAGCTAACATTGTTGACATGAAGTTGGCAAGTGATCCCGTATCCAACAGGGCTCTGGCTGACTGACCATTGATCTTGACAATGACTATGATAGGTTTCAGAATCAACTGTTTGGACACCTTTGCAGTTCCCAAGTTCCACTCGATTGCAGCAAATGAGTCTCTCAGTATTTGGATTCCAAACACCCCAACTGCTTCGACTTCATCAGTGACACTATCACCATTGAACAACCAACTCAGGATTGTCCATGGGAGGTCCCTGTTGGTGCAACTTATGATATAGGCATTGAAGGCCTTCTGGACCATTCGAAAATATCAATTTGGTACATTGAAGAACCAGTTCCAGAGTTGGTCATTTGTTAATTGCAACCAAAGTGCGATTGTCCGATCCCAGACTACCACTCCATACTTATTCGAGAAGCACTGGATCTGGTAATGGTGACTGGACTTGGGCCAGTTCAGGCTCAAGGCAGTTACAATCTAATCCTGGACTCAGAATGCGAATGCACAGGTCATTGGGTGGTTTCTTTGGTGTGCGGCTCATTCTTCCTCAGTACCATACCCCAATCATACTAACTGTTGAGCATACCAGTTCCTGACTTGGAACTCGCTGTTCATCAGCAGCACTGTATTGATCAGGTGCATCCATTCTTGCTCTGCTGCCCTGGCCAGGTCAACAATATAGTGTTTATCTGGACAATTTATTGTTCAGACATGAAACCGTTTTGGATTGGTAAACCATGGATTGTTAGGCAAGTCTCCAGGATATGGGCTCTCCTGTCAAAGGACTTCCTCAGCATGTTGTGCTAACAGGTCGCTGATATACCAACAAGGACTGTGATAGATCTCATGATGTTCATAGAGGTCTTGCTCGTCAGGTTCCAGCTCTGACACATTGACAATGTTTTCAGGTTCGAAGCCATCATTGCTGTTGCTCTCTGATTCGGAATCCGACAATCCTGGGAGGCTATTGTCCAAGTCACTGTCAATGTCGAGTGCAATGGATGTTAACATCAAGCCTTCTCCTTTCTTGGTCGTAGCCTCTAGCTCAACATTGAATACGGTCAAGCTTCCTGGTGGTTTGTTTGAGCCACCACCAGCCACTGTCCACTTCTTTGGGCATGCGTTTACAAAGTGGTCATTTCCACCACACTCAAAGCATAGTTTCTCTGCTACCTGCTTGTCATGTTCTTCCTTACTGAGTCGAGTTCCCTCAGTGACTTTTCTACCTGATTTTGGGGCTTCTCTCAATGTATCATTTCCCCCCTTTGAGCGATCTCATTAAGAGTTGTTCTGATTACAGGATAAGGTGCTGGCTGGTTTTGGTGCTCTCTATTATCATGATCTCCATTTCAGGATGGTTCACTTGTGTTCCACCTTACATGATCATTTTGTCATTCTCATTGGCTTTTCACAGGTTCAAGGCACTTTCTCTTGGCACCCTTGGACCAGTCATGCTGATGACTTGCAGAGTGAGCAATCTTGATTACTTCCGCCGCTGCAATGACCTCCCATAGGGTTGACTTCTCTGGATTGAATCGGTCCTTCCAGAGCTCACTTTGAATGTAGGAGTTTAACCCAAACCACAGTTTCATTACTTGGTTGTGCTCGCACACATCCCCGATCAGGTTCCACAGCTTGTTTAGCTCAGATATGTAGTCTCGAACTGTTCGTTCATTCTGATATGTCCTATGGAGCTTCTCGCATTGTTTAATCCTTAAGTCTAATGGGAAGCAGTAGTTAAAGAGTTCAAGGAAGAACTCCTTCAACTGCCACCTATAGGAATTATGGGACACCTCTCGCAAGTAGAATTCATGAGCTCAGCCACTGAGGTAGTGTGCCAGTACAAAAACTTGATTTAGATGCTTTACACCCCCAGCTTCAACATAGGCAGATCCTTCTGTAACAAAGCAATTGAATGCTCAGAAATCTGCTACCCCATTGTATGGGATTTGGAAAATCAGCTTAATTTTTCCGTACTCAGTTCTTTTGAACTTCCACCTTTGATCATGCTTCTTCTGTGAAGGATGTTTCTTTCTGTGGGTGGATTCATCAGTTGATGCCTCCAAGGGTAATGATTCTGATGACTCGGAGTCACTTGATAAGCTGCTCATATTACTATGGTCATTGCTAGATGACTTGGATGGTTCAGAGTCAGATGGATCATGATGTCCCTTGGACTTCTTAATCTGCCCCAAGGCTTTCCCAAGGTAACTGGTTGGGGCAATCTGCTAAGCAGGTTTGATGACTCGTACAACTGATGATCATTTTTTTTCCCTCCTTAGCTGTCAGCATGTCTTCAACAATTTTTATGGCTGGGTAAGCTACAAGCTTGCTGTCAGATTCTTTCTGGTGGAACAACCTTTCACAGCATCATTTACATTGCTTGCTGCGCTTAGCTTGCTTTTTACGAGTTGTTGCTAATGCTTTCTCATCAACAGGCTGTTCTTCTGCAGGGTCAGTTTGAGGGTCCCCGTCCCTTTCCTGTCTTTGTTTGCGCAAGCCTTCAAGCATTCCATGCTGAGCTGCCAGCTTGTCCTCACAGAAATCCAATTGACCCCAGTTTCTTGGATCAGGTCCTTTACCCTTCCCTTGGGAAGGTCCTTCCCCAAATGACGACTTGCTTGCATTTCTATGTGCTGTAGCTTCAACCTCATAATGTAGTCTGATCCAGTCTCTTTCATCCGTGGCAAGACTCTTTTCTGCTTCAGATAGAGTTTGTTCAAACCAGGTGTGGTTTTGCAGGGCTGAGTCACCGCTCTCCACATGACCACATCGTTTCTTTCAATGGACTGTGGTCCAGTTATTATCTTCAGGATCAGCAACTTGTATGAACTCTATTTCATTATGTTGACTAATTACATGTACGTGATCTAAGGTGTGTCACCCTGCAGATCTACTATCTAAGCCCCCTGGCATTACAAGGTCCTGGCTTACTTTGTTCACAGCATCACGTCCAACACTCAAGATGGCAATTTTCCTCAGTTTGGTGGAATTGCATAGCTTACACACATTGCCTTTCTTCAAGGCTTCAACATCAAGGCCTTCCAGGCTGAGGTTGGGTACAGGTGATAAGCTTGGTAAGGAAGACGCACTGTTAGCTCGTCAACATATTGTGCATTGCGTTATTTCGGTGCAAGCAGTTGTGTTTCAAAAGGGATAACAAGAAGTCATATTTTCTATAGGTTGTTCTTGCTCAGGGTACTGATGTTGGTAGGCCAAACTATGGTGTTCATGTCGAGGAAGAACATAGTATAACAGGTCAAAGGGTTAAGAGAAGGATGTAGAGTTGAATAGAGGAATTCAAGTCAAAAATGATGAAACAGCTGCCAATTGAAACTGGCAAGACAATCCATGTAGAAAAGACTTAGAAGACTGGGTAAAAACCTTTGTATTCCAAGTGCTATTGAATACAATGAAGTCCAGGTCCTTATATACTATAGGAGTGGGGCATGGGTTATGGTTAGGGCATAGGGCATAGACATATGGAGTATAATGTATGAGGCATGCAATATGAGAGGGTATGAATAACGAGAGCAAGCAAAACGAGAGACATACGTGATAATCTAGGGGTATCAATGAGTAAACTAGTGGAACTGAGATGATGGTGGCTGTGAGGGTATATTCATTACAATTTGTTTTTCAAAGTTTGCTGCCACTTTTTTCACCACATTGCAGGTAGCTCTGTGACCAAAAGGTGGCCTGCCAGGAGCTCTCTGCATGGCCCCCACTCCACCCCCCATCCGAGGCCCCTGTGTGTCTCTTCACATCCCTCCACCTGCTGCTTGTGGACAGAGCTTATCTGGGGCAGCACTGACTGCTCTGATGGTTTGCTTGGGCACCGCCAGCAAGTTGCCTGCCCTCTTGCTTTTGCCTTCACTCCCCTGTGGATTGCACCCAGAGGGGCCGACCCTGGCCCGCTGGGAGCCCTCTGTGCAGCCTCCACTCTGCCCCCTACCCAGGGCCCCCGTATGCTTCTTTGCATCCTACCTGCCCCCTCACTTTCTCCCCCACCCCACACGGATTGTACCCAAAGTGGCCAACCCTGGCCCGCTAGGAGCTACCTGTGCACATTCCGCCCTGCCCCAGTTCGATGCAGTGGCATTCTGCTGCACCTCTGCAGCTGGCCACAAGCCAGCCATGCAGGGAGTCACCGGCCATGTTGTCGCTGGCCACACAGGTTCTAGTCTGCTGCACAGCGCTAATTGGCCAGGTCCCAGCCAGGCCCCCTGACACCAATTAGCCATGCAAGCCCTGGTTCATCACACAGTTCTAGCTCGCCAAGTCCTAGTTGGCCATGCAAGTCCTCACCAGCTGCATGGGTCCTAGCTTGCCACACATCTTGGCCAGACCCTGAAGCCCCAGTCTGCCAAGCCCCAGTGGGCTGTGTAAGTCCCAGTCAGTCATGCAAACTCTGGTTCACTGCATGAGTGAGGGTGCTTGGAGTCCCAGACTTTGGCCCTGTGTGCACCGCATCTGCCATATGCGTCCACCACTCAGTGCCAGCTTGGCCCATCTGCAGGAACTTTTCACACTTCACACACATGCCAGTGGATTTTTCCAGGACCAGTGCCAGCATTGCTGCTCACTCACTGCAGGGTTTTACTGGCGTGTCAATGGAGATGAATGGTTCTGGACTACAGTTACAAATGTGGACCCAATTGCAAAGCAAAGCCACATGATACTGTGACATCCAGACCTACATTCACTCACTATATGTGTGTGCCAGCGCTGAGTCACCATTTGTTAGTGTAAACGTATCTTGACAGTCTGTGAGCTCGCCTGTTCACAAGGGTTCCCAGACCACTTCATTTTTGACGCCAAACTGAATCATGTCAGGATGCTGAGCATTCCTGTATATCACTTAGTTGATCATGCAAGCTCAATTGAACTAGATGCACTGACAGATTGGAAAAAAAATCTGGTCGAGAAACCCTCAGACAAGGAATTTACATTGTTTGAAGAAGCTATGGACGTCCACTGAGGGTGATCTAGCAGTGATGGTGGTGTATATAGGAAGCATCAAATCAAATTGATGTAATCTACTCTGAGGGTTAATCTAACCATTCCTTTCTGAACAATAATGTGTACCAGTATCATCCTCCCCTCCGTCACCAGCACCTCCTCATACCCGACCCAGATCACCTCTGAGCAGCTCAAGCAGCCGATGAGATGTGTCCTGTTCTCCAGATCATCCTGTGTGATATGATGATATGTACCACTGTACCAATATCCATGCTATCACACCTCAGCCATGCCTGATTCCATTGTGATGGTGTCAGTAGCAGTAAACTCCTTGAGCGAGATAACCTATGACGGTCTCGGACCACATGGTCATGTGTGTTCCTCCAGCCTCAGCGAACTGTCATACGCTGCACATAAACTAGCATCTGAAAACATCCTATATGCCTCCTTTAACAATGCCATGTCAACCAACTCCGAGTCGGACAGTTCCTCAGGCGGTGGATCTGTGATCCTGTTTGCATTTGCAGTCATGCTGATGAGGACACACTGTGATTGTTTGTCTGGGTGGATACATAAGAGAGTGTGGTGGTAGGCAGTCTTGATGTTGCTGGGGGTTGCATCTTAGGGGATCTGGAGTAGACCATAGAAGTCGGGGAAAGGAGTGGTATACAGCATTTGCCAGTGACAAGATCTGGCACATCCTTATTTGGTGCATACCACCCTGCAACCCAAATATCCACAGAAACCTCTTCGAACTGCAACCACCACGGTCAGTTACTCGATGATAGTGACAAGCGGCCAGAAAATGGTAGACACACCAGTCTGGCCCTCCTTGAAGACCACTGGCTCAAAAGAGTGTGAAGCTAAACTGTAGAACTACTACAGAAAGTTCTATCTAGCCTAACCTTGACGGAGCTGATATCGAACAATGCAACCTTGAACTTGAACCCTTCCTCCCTAACCTGTAACCTACCACATGAAGGTAATATCTTCTTCCCTCCACTAGCACAAACTACTCATTTGCTTAGCTTTACTCTCACACCAGAACTAACTCTGAGAGATTTCATCTCTGGCTAGTATTATTACTGAGACCATTTAATCGCCTTAAACTGTCTTCCACTAATTCCTGCCAGGGATGCATAATAGTTGACACTCAGCATGACATACCGTGCAAGTTCAAATGCTTTAACCTCACCCGGTGTAACTCATATACTGACCCAGCACCAGCAGATTAACATTTTTGCCTCAGATCCAGAAACCTTGAGATTTTCGTGAGTATTAGACTCTTAAGGGAAAGCAGACAGTTTTTCGAGCCCATTACTAGCATGCACCTATAGGGTGTGCGTAAATGCACTCTACCTGAAACTGGCCTGTCCCCGACAGTCACCTACTAGTAGGCGTACTATGTAGAACTGCCATTGGGTTAGCCGATTGCTATAATATCACTCTTTCAAAAGAGAAGTACCCACTCTCGAACAGCTAGCTGATGGTGTGTGTTGATGCCTTCCCCACATCACATTTGGCTTACTCTTTCTTTTCGCGAGGTTGACATCCATTTCAGACTCTCAGGGTATGGATTATATATATAAATGGTGAAGATGTGATCACATAAAGTGTATATAACTCTGACCTTATTAACTGCAGTGTGTAGGTGACAGGGATGTTGTGCTGTTGAGTAAATATAGCTCTGGAGATTCCGGAGAAAATTCCCACAGTCCTTCCATGATGGAATATCTGGAACTGGTTCTCACTTTCACAATTTCCTGTTGTCACTTTCATCACTTCCAAACATCCTAGTATCCAGTCTACCATTCCAATCTTCTGTTGTTTCTTTTATTGCTTCTGAGGTTCCCCATACTCAGTTGAACTTAATTCATTCCCTTGCTGTTGTTATGATGTTTGAGTTTCCCATCACTGCTACTAGTTTGATTTCTCTAACTGTGACACCCTCAACCAGTATCAAAATGTCACCAGGTAAGGCAAAGAATGGCTGGTAATTAATATTAGTATGATATGGGTATATGCAGGTATATTCTTTTATCAGCAACCTTTGTGGCTACCACTGGTTCCAGTGATTCCAAGGATGATCCAATTGTGGCACTAGTTAAAAATTCAAAGTTTATTTTGGAAATCTTCTGAAGGAAACACGGCACTACTATGATGATGAATCTCAAGCACTCTAACACCTGAATTTGTAGTATCTAATGAACTAGCAGTTGTCTATTGGTTGCAAACAATGCTGGGGAAAAACAGCCTGAGAAACTACTATACTAGATCAATCTCTTAGCAGACGAAGGACAGGTGCACCACTCTTGGCATATAGCATTTGGTTCTCCCATTTCATTCAGCCATGTTAGAAGGCTGCAAACTCAGATTTGGACTGGGACTTGCTCACATTGCCCATATCCCTCTACTACCTGGTATTTCAAACCACAATCTGGTACGTGTTTTACTGCTGTAGAATAGGTAGCTAGCAATAGAAATAGTGGGTAACATGAACATTTATGGGCATATTTGAACCAAGAAGAAGAGGGAGGAGGATGTTGAATAATGATATGCTCAAATATGCTCATCAATGACTGGTCTGAACACAGCCAACTAGAAAAGATCCTTGCAGACAGAGGATATAATATAACTACTAGTATCATATCTATGTCTGTAGTGACTGAGGTATGTTTGCACACATGTTAGCACAGGTTGATAGATCTGGATATTCCAGTTCTTGCTGAGGTTCAATACTTGGCAATATTTGGTTCCAAATCAATTCTGGAATTGCCACACAGCCTTTTACACTTTGTAATCTTCAGTCTTAGGTCTATTCTAAAGCTGCCATATAGCTTTTGAAAACTCATTCACCCACTTCGCTTTTTTAGGCTATTATGCATTCTACTTCCTCCTCTGACAATCAAACACCAGCACTTCCAAGATCTCTCAAAGCAAGGAAAACAAAAGAATCTTTGAATGCACTGAAATCTTCCCATGCCAATCCCACTTTTTCTGTAGAAGACAGCTATAGAGAGGTGAAGGCTACTGCATATTTACAATGCTTCGACTATATATTCACCTATATAACATTAGTTTCTGGCCAAGAATCCCAGTCTTCCCAAAACCATTTGCAAACCTTCAGTTAGTTTTACTTTTAATGATATTTCCACACATTGAAATTTATATATAGGAATCTGTTCAACTGAAATCCATGAGCAAAACTAGACCAGATGATAGGTCAGGTTGTGGAAGAGAGCAAACTTCCAAGGTTTATTATTCTTTGGAAGTCTGTCTTTTTAACTTTACCTTGCTTTGAATAGGATTCCGTTAGTCAAGAGACTTCTGGATTACTGGTGGCAGACATTTCTGTGACAGTATCAAGGGATACTGACAGATCTAACCTGGATCAACTTGAACCGATCTTGGACAGAATTGAGGTGTTGCAAGTAGAGGATGCAGCTCCTGACTCTTTTCCGATTATTGCATTACAGATACCAGGTCCAGAAATGCAGGAAGTACCAGTGTCAGAAAAAATACAGGACACTCCAGAGGAACTAGAAGAGTCCTGTGCACAATATTCTATGGTTTTTGAAGAGCCTGAACTATTGAAAGTTTCAGAAGTAACAGAGATCACAGTTACCATGGGAGCACTGGAAGCACCAGAAGCACCAGAAACACCAAAAGTGCCAGAAGTGTTCAAAGTACTGGAAGCAATGGAAGTTCCAGATATGTCTGAAATTCTGGATGTACCAGAAATGTTGGAAGTTACAGATCATTTTCCAGATGGGCCAGAAGCACTTGAAGAGCCACATGAAATGTGCTGGACGGAGGCAGGCAAACGTGGGCAGGTGCAGGCAGCAGTGCAGGTGCAGACGAAGCCCACAAAGGTAAACAGCCATGGACAGAAGTGGACCATGCCTGGTCGAGTGGGCAGCAGAACGGGGCAACTTGCCTGGTCAGGTTAGTCAGCAGTGGCTGGGTCCTGGTGTAGTGGCTGGAGTCTAGGTAGTAAGTCAGCCTGTGTTCATCATAGGTTACAGAGTCTCGCTGCGTGCTAGTAGTGGTCTGCCAATGGCCTCACCCTCACCCTTACCCCTCTCCGGTGGGTGAGCTGGTAGTCAGGTTGGCGCCCTGAGTGGTGGACACATGCAGTGCATGGGTCCTCACATGATGCATGTGATGCATGTGGAACCAAAATCCAAAATTGCTGGCATTTTGGCGCAAGTCTGTCACACAAGTCTTGGCCAGTTATACCACCTTGTGGAGATGCTCCACTGCTGTGCCCTCCCAGCTTTCATCCCTGGCCTCTTTGCCTGCCACCACCCACACAAACTTGTGTTGCTGCTCAACTGTAAGTTTTTCCATGCAAGTGTTGCATTGGCGGTGTTTCCAAGCTCCAGTGCTACCGAATGTGAGGTTGCAAGTGCCACTGGTGCGCACCAGTGGCCTAGTATGGCCTGCAGACGTGAGCCTGAGATCGTGCTGCGCTCTTGAAGGCACAGAAAGAAAGTGGGTGGGTGCGCAGTGCAAAGCTCCACCACATTGCAAAGGGCCAAGATCTACCAGCATGCACTTATGCATTCAAGGCCACACAGCTGACACCGCGTGCCGTGCTTCTAACTCACTCACAGGGCTGGCACCACACAGACCCTGCCCATCAAGCTCTGCTACTCTTCACATAATCCATCGCTTGTTTTAGAGTGTGCAGATCCTTTGCTGCACGTGCAAAGCACTGTTTTTACCAGAAAAAATGTAATGTTATGAAGCACAGCCTGTATATAATCAATCACGAAATGGGACCAGATCTTGCTCCTCCATTAAATGACCCCCACTGCCTTTACTCTTGCCGACACCTGCTTGGCTGCCACATCCTGGCCGCTGCTTTACCTTTTCTGATTTAATGGAAATTGGGGCGAAGTTGCATTTAGCAATATGCAGGGGATGAAGCCAAAATTTGAGACAGGGGCACCATCATTGCTACCAGTGCCTTCTTGCCTGCCTTTTCAGCAATATGGCAAAGCCACACATCCCCTGGCAACACCCCCTTCATTTCATGGGCCATCTCCAAATGTCAGCAGCACCCTAAAAGTTTTTTGACACATGGATAAATAGGCTTAGTGGTCTTAAGACCCCCAGAAGGGGAAGAAAACCTGCCCCAGTACTGCAGCCCAGTATACCAGGCAGCTGGGATTTTGCATGTAGAAGATGGACTTGTCTGCTCACTGGCATGCAGAAGACACCAGGATCGCAGAAATTGTGCATTCTCATGAGTGAAGAAGCCAAAGCAGTGGGGTGGTCACACCTGGGTTGGTAATGTAGGTGCATCACATCCAGTATGCTGGCCAGCACCAGTAAAAGCATTGGCAAGCCAGTCTTCTGCCAGCTTGCCACCCAGTCCACCAGCCTGCATCAGTTTGTGTCAGTCCACATCAGTCAGGGAGTCAGTCACAGTGTCAGTCACGTAGTAAGCGCATTGCTTATTTAATAGGGATGCGGCCTGCTAACCAGTGGCATGACTGACCACTCTGTTAGTCTGCATCAGTCATGCAGTAAGCGTAGAACTATACTACTTATTTGGTGAAAGATGCGACTTGCTGGCCCATAGCGTAACTGACATGACCTGACATGAGCGACAGAAAAAGAGAGACCAGCACATGACTGGCAGTTTTGGTCAAGAGAAAGAGACCTACTTACTGGCCACAACCACTCCTGCCTTCATTGTGACTCTGGCATTTTCTGAGATTTCATTTTTTGCAACCCTGGCGCTGTTTCCGCAATCCTGACATTGTTTCTGTGGTCTGACAGCGAAGGTCCAAATCCACTTTCTGGACAGCTTGTCTGAAGTGCAGGATTCGGCTGGAGAGGCATGCCTCATCCCCTTTCTCTTTGGAGGGATGTTGCTTCTGTTGAATGAATGTGTGCATCGCTCGAGGGCAGTGAGGTATGACAAAGCTTTGATCAAACAAATGAGGGCTAGCCAGTCAACAGGAAACTCTACGGTTTCTGCAGTGCTGCAAGTATATTGAACATTGGTGCCATCTTTACTGTATTTCTCCATTATGTTGGCAACATTCTGAAGGAGCTCTCTGGTGGCAAGGTTGAGTAATGCTGCCACTTGCTGAGTGGACATTTCTGGGTGTAGTGTCTAAATAGAAGCAAGTAAGCACATGCATGCAATGTATGTGAGTGAGACTTACCCTGTGCATGGCAAATTGGTTGTTGTTGTTGATATTGAAGTTGAAATCACCGCTTGGATCCCAAACAAAGGCAAACATCTCAATGGATTTTATATCAACCCACTTCACATCCTTGACAACAACAGGGTGGAATGGCATAGGCTGTTTGTTGAGAGATTTGACTAACTCAAAGGCTGAGTCTGGGAGCTGGGGTCTGAGGAGAAGAGGATGGCGCAAGTCCTTCCACAGGAGTCTTTTGATGCCATCATGGATCTTGATCATGAATGCAGTGTTTATTTGAGGTTTGGCCACCACCATGCGGGCCAGCTTTCTTCGAATAGCCTTCTCAGTCTGGGTGAAGCTGCATTCTCCCACCCAGGTGGGGAAAGGGAGAGAATGAAGATACAGTGTTGTGACCTTGAGAAGAAGATCTGGGACATAGCACCTACTGCTTTTATTCTGAATGGAGGAGTTGGTGAGGACAGAAAGGGAGAGGTGTTGTCGCTGAAAAGGTTCCATGAATCTTATCATGGTGTCCTGGAAGAACCATATGGTATGTTTGTGTATTGGGAGGGCACACATGGTGGTCAACCAACAGAATTCAGATTCTGCTGGGGATTCTGGCAAGGGGCATTGAGTAGCAATGCTGTAGAACGCCACGAACTTACTTCAGATGGTTTGTCGCAGTCTCTATGGATGAAATCTTGAAAAGCAAGGAGTTCAGACATTTGCGACTAGGGTATGGATAGTAAATTACGTCAGAGAAGCAACGAAATGCACTGTGACAACTGCAGCAGCCCCGAGTCTATTTTGATCTTGGAAAATTTGTTCCGAGTTCTAATATCAACTTCTGCACAGCCCAGATGCTGTAAATTGACTGGCACAGTGGCACCATCACCTTCCTCTCTGGGACTGTGGCAGATTCTGGAAAAGTAGACCATTCCAAGTCATGAAAACTGAAATGTACATCCCACTTACTATTGCAGCTGTAACCTTCATAATAAGCCTGTTGTCATCATAAATAACCCCATCTTATTGGCCAAGCTGCTAACATTACTTACCTATGCACACATCACATTGGGAGCAAGGCCTGGTTCAATCCTATGCAGACCCTGAAGCCATTCACGCAGCCTGATGAGTCTGATCCTGAGGGCAGTCATAGGAGGTCTGTCTGCTGTGGTGACCGATCTGCCGAGGGAGAGTCAGGCTGATGGTATGTGGAGGTCTTTGATTGGCAGATCTGTACCTGCCAAGAGATGTGGCGCAATTGGCTTGTAGTTTGGCCCCAAGTCCACAATGCAATGCAAGGTCCCAGTGTTTTGACATCTGGTTCTGCATGGAATCAGCCCAATCTGTCATGGTGGGAGGTCCAATCCATCACTTTGGTCAATCTCCCCCCTTTCATGAGCACAGTGGGGCAAAGACTCTCAAAACCATGTGGGCCAAAAGCCCAAAAATGACGATTTCTGACCGAACCTCTATAGATTATGGGGTAGTCAGCATCAGTCCATCCATCAGTCTGCCTGTGTCAGTCACCCAGTCAGTCCATGTGCCTAAAAAAGTGAGGACACCTAGGAAATGGATTTTCTGATCAAAACGTCCGAACATCCAAATGCCTGGTTGTCTCTGGTGCAAACAATGAAAAACAAGCATATAGATCCCAGTTGCTGTCCACGCTGGCAGGCAGCATAGATGCGAACAGAATGGCCTAGCCTCATCTCTCATTACTAGTACCCTTTTCTTCCCATAAATATGCATGGCAACATTAATTCGAGTGAAATATCCTAGCCTTAGGTTTGTCTCTCATTGCCCTTTTTCTCCCGTCTTTACATCTCGCACTGTGATTTACTGTAGATACATATATGTACTCGGCCTGCAGTGATTGGACATGCATGCATGCACACTCAAAGGCAATGCAATGGACAAAACGTGTCACATATAAATATGATGAAGAGAGTACTCTGCAATGCAATATATTTTGCGATGCTGTACACTTTATGGTCATCACATGGGTGAACCTGGGCCATCGGATCACCTTTACTCTACTCATCCCACGCAAGGCACACCTGCATCTGACTGAAAAGGGCGAGTGCCATAAACACTCAGTTCACAGCATGTTTAGGTGCACTGTGATGACGGGTCTGGGGCCTCTGAGTCAGGTCAAGGTGATGGCAATGGAGTGTGTAAAGTGGGTGCCATGGGAGTACGGACTGTGTGGCTGATGGGGCATTGGTTTGGTGTGTAGCAGCGGCAGGCATAGGTGGCGGTTGGGAGTCGAGTTAGAGGCCACGAGGGTTGCTGGCAGCCAAGTGTGACTGCTGAGAAAGCTGGGAACATCTTTGGATGCAAGAGTAATGAAGTGTGATGGTGTATGCAGTTCCATTATTACAACTGGGAGTCCCAATACTGTCAATGGGTTACCCACCACTACCTATTGGGTGGACCATTACTACATTTGGGAGTCCCAATGTCTTCAATGGAAATCTCAATATTGTTAGTGGGCTTTCCACCACTACTTATCTGAAGTACCAATATTGTCAGTGGGCTTCCCACTACTATTTGTTAAAAGTTCTAATATCTTCAATGGAAATTCCAATATTGTAAATAGGCTTTCCAATATCTTTAATATACTTTTCAATATTAGTATGAAAGCTTCTATTATTTTTAATAAAATTTTTTATGTTTCTAATGAACTTCTTATTGTCTTTAGTGGATTTTTCAAGTCAACAACGAAAGTACCATTACTATCATGTAGATTTCTGATATTATCAAAAGTATATTTAATGATATTTCCACCTTGTTTTTAATTAGATTTTGATTATCTAATGATAAATAAATAAATATTTTATTATAATATCCAATAATAGTATTTAAAGTATAAATATATTACAATAATGATAAACATTACATATATGGTATATTATATAATATCCTTACATGAGTCATATCCAATTTCATACACTTTTTATACTAGTATGATAAAAGCAATGTGTATTTATAGACTACAATCCAATTCATATATGATTGTTGATAAATGAATCCTCATCACAAGTTAATGAACTCCTTTTATCAATGTAATTGATTGTAGCTGGCAATCTTTTATAGTAGTGGGAATCCCACTTTTGTGATTTTTTGAAAGATTAGAACTAAGGTCATTTTGAGCCTTTTTAGTTGAAACATGAAAAGTGGGAATCCCACAAGTCATATGATCAGTTACATAACCTCTTGGAATATCATTTTTGGTCAATTATAGAAAATGGACATCATATAGGCAAAGTTGAAAACCCCATTAGCAGCAATGGGAATCCCATTATTATGTGGCTATTTACATAAATATTCCAAATACATCCAAAACCATCCTCCCATACTCACCTGAAGATGCCCTGGGAACGCCCAATATAAATAGGTTATTAACTTCAATATTTAGTGAAAGAAATTGGGGCTAATAGCCTATCTTGAGGGGTCACCTGAAGTATCTCAAAGCACATGCCTTGGCAAGCTTCTTGACAAAAGTTGAAAAGAAGCCCTTGCTGCCCACCACAAGGCTCAGCAAGATATGATGGCACCATTAGATAGTTTGACCTGCTCTCACATTCAATATTGATGTGTGGATATTATAATAAAATCTTACCTGTGTATTCCAGACAGCATCTCCCATCATCCACTCCTTGATTCAGTAGACATAACAAGGGATAAGATCAAGTTTGTCATGGAACAGTGGATGGTTGAACAGTGCTTCTAGGCACTTGAGCAGATCCCACTAAAATGGTCTGATTGGTGACTTCATTGGTGTCTTCAGCAATAGGATATAATACTGCCACTTTGATCCCCTTGGAAGGAGTTCTATCAGTTGACACAGCTGTTGTGCCATCCAAAAGGAGAGAAACAGTCTTTGAATTAAAATCAGATTATTTTATTGCAAGTAAAAAAAGAATGGCTCACAACACTTACCATGTCAAGTGATAAAAGATATAGCCATGCTCAAGTGAGATTGTATCAATGAGAGCTCAAATTTCTAGTCAGCACATGAAGCAAATAGATAGTATGGATTGAAATCATGTTGCTCTGAAATTGATCCCAATTGAAGTACTTGAGAAATGAATTCTGCTGCTGCACAAAGATTGCTGCAGCACTTGGAAACTCTTCAACTATGCTCTGGGATGGAACTTCTGACTGATTCTAATTTGTTTCATCCTTAGAAATACTAATGCTTTGGGAAACAGATGAATTCCAGTTGCCAAGAATCTATGTAATTTTGGCTGGCCAGTACAATAGGGAATAAACCTTGAAGCTAGCTTTCTAGCCAAGAAGTTTGCCAATCTCAACTAAATTGTCCACCCAGCTGTGACAATGAGAAGTGGGCTGGTTCATATGCCATAGGATAGTATCATCTAAGGAAAGGATTCTGTGATAGTTGTGACAGCAAGGCATGGTATTGGAAGCAATGAGAAAACTTTACTCGATTGGATTGGCCAGGATTTGATGCACTACAAACTTGATCCAAACTTTCTGATGAAAGGCAAAAATGGAAAAGAGTAGACTAGCCACTTTATAGGATCACTCAGGACACTTCTAGGGGCTGGGACTAGAGTCCACAGTGAGTGATCAATGTATTAGAGAGTGATAAACAAAGATACAAACCTGGAGTCCACAGTGAGTAACCAAAAAGGAAACAATGTGGGCTCCAGGAGTAAGTACAACACCTCAGCAATAACAAATGTAAACAGGAGCACCACAATGTAAATGCAATACTACAAGTGTGTGTTCTGAATGGGTAGAAGTATCACAATGGCCTAGAACAACCAGCAAAAGTGGGAAATAGGTAAAGTGAACATGGGAAATTGAATGGGAATGGTTAAAAAGCCATGAGAGAGCAATGGAGAGATGATGAGAGTGTAATCACCAACTCTAACACTCCCCCCTGATTGCGCATCTCTGCAAGTCAATTGCTCCCCCCTAATTAACCAAGTCCCAGCATCTAACAGAACCCTTGCACTTTGACTCGAGGCAGCACTTTGGTCAATAGATCAGCAGGCATCTGATCAGTGGGAAGGAATATCAGAGATATCAGCTCCTTTTCAACAGCATCTTAAAGTCAGAACCAGTGGAAGTCTAGTTGTTTCATCTGCCCATGGTGTTCTGGATGTTTTACTACCTGGATCACAGACTGGTTGTCCATATGT
Organism: Tylopilus aff. beelii; assembly: GCA_038094295.1. NCBI lineage: Eukaryota > Fungi > Basidiomycota > Agaricomycetes > Boletales > Boletaceae > Tylopilus > Tylopilus aff. beelii. The sequence continues at coordinate 27,798 of JBBPTU010000059.1, forward strand.
AGCTGGAAGGTCGTTGGCACAGAGAAGCCTAACTCATGAAGAAGACAATGCATCCAGATGATTTCCTTGTCAGCTTCACAAGCAGCAATATACTCAGCCTCAGTAGTAGACAATGTGACCAGTGATTGTCACTTGAACATTCAGGAGACAGCACCAGTGCCAATCTTGACAATGTATGCACCAGTGGAATGACCAGTGTCCATGCAACCACCATGATTAGCATCAGAGTAAGTGGTGAATAGCTTAGAAGAAGAAGGGTCAGGAGTGTAGGTGACACCATAGTTCATGGTGCCCTTGATGGAATGAAACAGGTGCTTAACAGCATTCCAATGGGTGACTCCAGGATTGCTAAGATATGATGCAAGCTTGCCTGCAGCATATGTGATGTCCAGACAAGTGGTGCAGCAAAGATACTATAGACAGCCAACAGCACTGCCATAATCAGTGGATTGCATCAAAGATTGCTTCTCTTCATTAGAGGGAGCCTAATCATGTGATAAGCACAATCTGGGGTCCATTGGAGTGGTTACAGGCTTGCAATCAGCCATGTGAGAAAGCATTTTGATGCAATACTGACGCTGGAAGATGTAAATGGAATGTTTGAAGTGTTCTCTGTTAATCTTGATGCCTAGAATCTCTGTGATGGGGTCTAGATTGCACACATTGAAGTGTTTGTGCAGATCAGCCAGGGTAGACTTGACTGCATCAAGAAATGCTAAAGCAAGGGTTATGTTGTCCACAAAGACAGGCAAAATGATCCTGACATCGTCCTTGGTGTAGATGAAGACTGCAGCATTAGAATAGGTGTGCTTGAACCCAAGTCACTCCAGGACAGCATACATCTTCTTGTTCCAATGATTGCTACCTTGCTTCATCTCATATACTGCCTTCCTGAGCTTGCAGATGAGTTCCCTAGGATCACCTTCTACAAAATCTTCGGGTTATTCTATGTAGACATTGCAATTGATCTCACTGGTCAAATAGACATATGAGATGTCAACAGATCAGAGATGGAGATCATAGAGTGCAGTGAGGGCAAATATGATGCAGAGAATTGGTAGGTGGACTGTAGGAGCAAATACCTTGAGATACTCAAATCCAGGACACTGAGTGAAGGCCTGAGTGACAAGTGATCCCTTGTAACACTCAAACGAGCCATTAGTGTGGAACTTTTTGGTAACCACCCACTTAGAGCTGATGATTGGATGATCAGAAGGTCTAGGGATGAGAATCCAAGTGCCATTGCTTCTATGAGCAGCCGATTCCTCTAAGGCAGCATTGCACCAGTCTTTAGCATCATCTTGACACATTGCATCAGAATAGCTGCGAGGGAATAACTTCTTGGAAGACAATGAGACAAAATTAGCTTCTTCATTGTTTTCATCATTAGGATCATTGATCAGCTGTGCTGGACTAAGCTTTAACCATTCTTGAGGTGGATTTTGAGCCCTAGCTGGCAATCTAGCACTCATATCAATGGGACTAGCAGACAAAGGCTGCTTGGCAATGGCTGGTGGAGATGGAGAATGAACTGGAGCTGGTGGGGTTATAGGATGAGGAGGGGCAACAAAAGGAGGCAGAGGAGGCGGAGCTGCTGGCATAGGATGTTGTGCAACAGGTAGCTGAGCCAATACATGATTTCTCCCCTCTGGGACAGGCATCTGTGCAGCAATAGGCTCAGGTTGCTATTCATCATCATCCAGGACTGGTGAAGAGTGGGAGGATAATGTTGGCAAGATAGTGGATGAAGGAGCGATGGATAGGTGAGAAGGGCAATGTTTGGCCACAAGGAAATAGTGCTCATCGAAATCAGCACACTTGAAATGATGGTACACTTGGTGGTGGGGTTGTAGAATTTCCATCCCTTGTAGCCAGGAGAATAACCAATAAAGACACACTTCTCATAGTGAGGGGTCAAGGCATCATGCTTATCCTTCTGCAAGTGCACATAGACAGTATATCCCCATATCCTGAGATGAGAGATGTCTGATTTGCATTCATGTCATAATTTATAAGATGTAGCATCGTTCAAAGCAGCAGTGGGATAGTGATTCCAGACATGGACAAGAGCAGCAAGTGCTTCTCCTCAGAAAGCCCTAGATAAGCCAGATTTGTTGAGCATGGCAGTAATGTGCTCAGCTAAGACATGATTAGCACATTCTGCAATGCCATTCTGCTAGGAATGAGCCCGAACAGTGTGCTGATGCTTAATGCTGCATTGAGTGGTGAATTCCAGCATCACATTGCTCATATACTTGCCTCACTTATCATCTCTCAATGTCTTAAGCTGTCACTCTGTCTGGTTCTCAGGATAGGCTTTGAACTACTTGAATGCATCAAAAATGTCTGATTTGGCTCAAATGGGCATGATAACATGAAATCTGGAGTAGTCATTGATGAAGGTGACCAAATAGTGACAGCCAGAGAAAGTGTGATAGGGAACATCATGGACATCAGTGTAGATAAGCTCAAGAGGATGACTAGCACACCATTTAGATGGAGGAAAAGGGTTGCCATGCATCTTGCCAGCAATGAATGGCTCACAGACAGAATCAGGGTGCGTTTTGACATCAAGCTTCATGCCAGTGACCAGATTGTGCTTCAGAAGTGTCTTGATATCTGCAATGTTATTATGGGCCAGCCTGTGATGTCAAAGAGATAGATTGAGCAGAATAGTGGCAGCAGGGTGTGCATATTTCTCAATGGCCTTAGTAGTGCTATTCAAGAATGCAGCATTGTTGTCATTGATGGTGGCCACAAATAGTGGAGGGCCAGGGGAATAAGAAAATGCCATGTGAGACGAGTTGATATTGACAACAAAGTGAGCATAATGAGTTAAGTACAAGACTGAGAGGAAATTATTTTGGAGATCAGAAACATGCAGGACACAAGTGAACTTGACCACTCTAGCACTTCTTCCCTCAATAATTGCATTAAAGACTACAGATGCAACACCTGCAGAGTAAACAACAGTGTTGTCCACCAATTTGATAGAAATATATTTTGGGATATAATTGCGAATCCAATGGAAATGGGGCATCATATGAGAAGTGGCACCTGAGACTGCATTCCAATTGATGTCAACATCAAGGTGAAGGGGAGATAATAGATTGGAGTGATCACTGAAACGAAGACTTGCATTTCCTGCATGTTCAGCAATGTCCTGGGCATCCTTGGAGAGGCTATTGGCAGCATTGCCATTGGCAGAGGCAGTCTGAGGAGCAGCAAAGCTAGCAGCAGCGTTAGACAAGATATTGGACATATTCTTGGCTTGATTGCCCTTCTTGGGTGGTCTCTTGTGCTTTGAAGTCTTGTAGTTCTCATTGGCACACTAGAGAGCAAAGCACTTGCAAGAGCAGTGGTCTGTCTTCTCACAGAACAAGCAAGGCAACAAGGGACTATGAGTGCAGGGAGCAGAAGTGGTAGATAGGACAGAGTCAGATGAGGAGATATGGCCAGAGCCATCAGGGTGAGGGTGACAATTGATTTCCTCTACCTGAAATGCAGCCTTGACCTTCTTCTTGTCCAGATCAGTCAAAAGAGCAAGGGAGGAGGTAAAATGATAGAACTCTGGACCAAGAGAGCAAATCATGGCCATGCAGGCCAATTCATCATCAAGTTTCTTGAGATCAAACACTGAATCATGAAGCTCCTGGATTCTAGTCATGCCTTGCTTGACTTGAGCAGTGAGAGCACTGGAAGACTCTTCAGGAAGCTTCCTGATTCTAAAGAACTCATCATAGGTGACAAAACAAGTTCCTGGCTTCTGCTGGATGTAAAGCATCTTCAGAGCAGTCCAAGCGGTGACAGGATCATCCTGATGCTTCTTGATATAAACATGCTGGTTAGGAGCAATGTTGAGATGCAGTTCACCAGCAGCCTTGTCCTATTTGACATCCTAAGTATCCTGAGTATTACCTGCAGTGCTGGGATGCAGTTTCTTGCCATCAATGAGCCTCCAGAGGCCTTTAGAACACAGCAGAGCCTTCATCTCGTCATTCTAGATGTTATAGTTGGAGCCATTGAGGGCCTGAATGTGTTGGTGGTGAGGTTGTTCAGACAACATGATAGGATTGGTGCAAAATGGGGGCAATATAACTCAATAAGCGAATCAGGCCCTATGACAGAAATGGATGCATAGCCTAGTGGAAAAGTGCAAGAGTCTCCTATAATGACTTGAGCAATTGCAGGGCAGATAATAGAGATAAGGGGTGATGTTGGTAATGAGTGGTGCTTTAGCAATAGGGCGATGTTGGAAAGTGATGGGCAGTGATGTGGCAATGCAATTGGGCAGGATAAGGGGCAGATTGGAGCAATAAGGATATTGAAATCAACAATGAGGATGACTTAGGGGTTTGCTGTTGAGTAATGACAAGAATAAGAGGACTGAGAGTGCATTAAGGGGCCCAGATGCTTTCCAATGATATAACTGATGTTCCTTTTGATAGATCAACCCCAAAATTGAGCCATGTATACTTTAGAATGTGGGTAATCAAATGCAAGAAGAGATGAGGTGTTAATTTGAGGTGATGTTGTGTGATGAGGGCTAGAGCTCAGGGCTCATAACCTGATGAAAGGCGAAAATGGAAGAGAGCAGACTAGCCACTTGATAGGACAACTCAGGATGCTTCTAGAGGCTAGGACTGGAGTCCACAGTGAGTAATCAAAGAGGAAACAATGTGGACTTCAGGAGTAAGTACACCTCTGCAAATACAACACTACAAGTGTGTGTTCTGGATGGGTAGAAGCATCACAATGATCTAGAATGACCAGGAAAAGTGGGGAATAGGTAAAGTGAATATGGGAAATTGAATTGGAATGATTATGAAACCAAGAGAGCAATGGAGGGACAATGAGAGTGTAATCACCAACTCTAATACATTTACCCTGTGTCAATTTTTTGTCACAACCTCTTTTCCCTTTCCCCTTTTTCTATTATCATCATGACAGCAGAGAAAAGTCTTATTCTTCCTTGATTGACTTCAATCTTAAAGAGAATTTCAGTATCTTGTAAAACCCTTCAAATTCCCCCAATAGAAGTTATGCCAACTTCCTCAGTCAAAAATCTCAGTGTACCTCCCTCCTCATCTTTTTCTATACACCAAGGAAGTACATACCTTCATACAAAGCCAAACCAATTCTTGGTTCATCTATTGATGATCTTAATAAAGAAACACTGAAAGATAGTTTGCATGGTGTAAGTGGCAGCAAAGATGTGTCAATCTTTCATTGAATATACTATAGTCTTCCAGCTATTTGACCCATCCTGCTGCACCATACCTTTAATGTAGAGATAGTTACTTCTTCAATTCAAACCTCTCACCTATATATATGTCAAAAATGGTAATGTCATCTCAGCCAACCCATTACTGTCATCACCACTATGCATCTCATTAGTAACAACAATGCTCCCATGCCAATCCCACCAATGGGTCATCAATAGTAATGTAGCAACAGTGGCAGCCCACTGCCACCACCATATTCAAGTTATTGCAATACAGCAGCAGCAGCCCTGCTGTCATCATCATTGCATCATCAATTGTGATGGTCTGTCTATGCTAATTCAACCACTGCACCAATGCTGGGTGCAAGTCATTAGTTGCAATAACACCTCCATGCCACAATGCTGACAACAACAATGCAGCAGCAGCAATTGAGCTGCCACTGCCACTATATCATCAGTTGTGATGATGCATCCACACTAACACAACTAACACAACAACACCAATACCAATACCAACACCAACACCAACACCAACACAGAAGCAATAGTAGCAATACTTGCTGCCACCACCACTGCATTGTTAGTTGCAATGATGCACCCATATCAACCCAACTACCCTGCCAACACTGACAGTGACATAGAAGCAGCAGTATCAATCACATTGCCACTACCACTGCATCATGCATGAAACTTGTTTCCTGCTAGATTATGTTGTTATGTGAAAGTCTCCAATTTGCCCATCTTCTATGGAGCAAATATTCTTGATTCTTGAATGAAGATACCCAATATTAGGGTTATATCATTTATCTGATGACACTGTAAATTACCTTCTTTTGTGTTACTGAAACTTTTTCTTCCAGTAGGCATTGAATATAGTGTTGTTTCTGTTCAGGTTTACTTGACAAACCCAATGGTATGCACACAATGAACTGATTATGAACTTGTTTTAAGTAGCATGATATATAAAATGTGAAAGAAAAGATGTACACCATCTTGTCCTTGCATTGTGATGCTGCCAACCCTTTTGTGCACTAATTTCTGAGTCAACAGTGATTGTCATTGGTGTTGCATTTGATGAACTTGTTGTATTCTCAAGGTTCTGATTTCCCATAGCTAGAGGTTGCTTGACTCTAGCTGGCTTCAACAAGTTTGTCCTAATCAAGTTGTTTAACAGTACTGCTTCCAATATATAAAATACATACAGAGAGTTATTTACTAATGGAACTGATATCACAACCACAGCTTGAGTGATTTTGCCAGAGTTATGAGCTTTGAAATTGAGTTCTTTGATATCCAGGCCAGCCTGAGGGGGCTTTTCAACTGAAGTGGTCTCTGAGCTTGATAGACTTTTGGACTCAGACAATGGACTCTCTGAGTCCATCTCTACCATCAGAGAACCTGATGAAACAATAGGTGCTGAAATGACATCTTTAGGAATAGTTGGCTAAATAACCAGTGGTGGCTCAGAGGAAATGGGGGCAACAAGGTAAGGAACTGTTGAAACAATGCTGGATCAACATATGAAGTGACTACACTGACATGAACTTGAATAACTTGACCAGGCAGAGTGAGAATACTGCCAGTGATCGACTTAGAGTGATGATGTGAGTGACCTAGATACTAATTAGCAGAGTGATGGGCTGCATGTCTTAAAGACTTGGTACTATTTCTCAAATTGCTTCAATCTTGTCTGATAAATTTTGCAGTCTTGATGTGCTTTTGTTATAGGTAGCAGTGAAGTCAAGCTCCTGCTTTATTTGGCACTTTGAGATCTTTGTTGAGTTCTTCTGTAAATAGATCTGTTTTCAGGATGAGTAACTTGCAGTTGCAGTCACATTTGATTTTTAGTTATTTATATATAACTCTAATATCTGGAAATCTTGAATGACTTCAGTACAAAACTCTTGTTTAACTTCATCCAATATGATACCCCATAATATAGGTGCCATCCCTTAGAGCTTTAATCCCTCCCAGATTTTATGCATTTTTTGTAAAATGGAGATTTCAATCTCCTTGCTAACTAACTTGCCAGTCTTGTTCTCCAAGAATAGGAAGAAAAAACCTTAAGTATTGACTCCCATTTGAGCAGCTGACTTCTCCCAGTCTCAGAAGTTCTTCTGTGTCCAGAAGCAGGTGAGAGGAAAGTCTTCTTTATGAAGATATAATGGCTGGATATTTGGTGCTGCAGTCAAACAAAGCCTTGGGATTGTGTAATGTGATGATATAATTCAAATCTGGGACATCTGATACAGCTTCAGGGGCATTGAATTTGAGGCCAAGTGCAGTTACAAGTCAATGATAGATGTCCCTTTGTTTAAATCCATGACTATAGTTAAATATATATATATATATAAACGTGAGAACTTACTCATAGCTTATCTTAGATGCAAGCAAGGTCACATTCTCTGAATGTGGCTTGGCAGTTTTAACCTTCAAAAACTTGATAAATATTCCAATAAGAAGCTATTGTATCTTAGTTTGATCTGTGCAATTTAGCATTATATTTCTCTTGCCACCATCAGAGAGATCCTTCCTTAGTGAAAAGTTAACAAGTTGGACTTATTGTTACAAGCTCTACTCAAGAGCTAGAGAAGAAGAGATACTTAATTGCTTACCTTAACCAACACACTAGCTTGGTTAGTCAAGCTTGCATTGGCTAATTGTTATAGGCTGGAATAAGATCTACCATAGGTATAATAAGTTAAACAAGACTATTGACAAAGCCACTAGGGTGCTTATTGGGACTTGGATCTTGGAAGTACTAGAGAGTGAAGTATATACCCATGATGGCTTGTCTTGGCCAGACACAACTCTGATTTCCCCTTCAAACAGTGAAAACATGGGAAAGTCAATCTTGATCTTATCTTGTATACTACCATATGAACTAACTTGGATTGATATAATCAATCTGCAGTATATTTGTCCTATTTGTTATTCTCTTTTGCTTGCATTGCCTTCAGATTGAGCTTGTAGTTTAACCTTTCTGGATGCTTTCTCTCCTTCTGCTACTTCTCTTGTAGTAGCAGTAATTTTCCATCTCTTCATAGGTTGTATATAAAAGTGCCTTAATCAATTCCTATGATTGCTCAAGGAATAAGACTCAAAATCTTGCCCACTCCTCCACATCCATTGTAATCCCATGGGTATTCACTCTCATATCTTTTACAATACATGATAATGTGTTATCTTCTCTCTAATTTCTGTTGGTAGAAAGAGATGATATAAAGGATAATATGCAATGCCTGGTAGAGTAGATTCAGACTAACCAGTCTTGCTAAGGAAATCTTATCTGATAGTGATAAGAGATGATAACATAGATGGATTGCATTGATCAAACTAAGGTACAATATTGCCCATATCAGAATATTTATATATAACTGGAATAGAAGGGAAAATGTAGCTATGATAAGAGATATAGCTAGGGATAGATAGTGTCCACAATTGTCTATCTCAAGTGGGCCCTAGTGAAATTCCATCTGACATCTGCCCTGAAGAAGTTCCTATTGCCTCAATCTGTTGATATTATTGAGGAAAGATATGATGTTAGCAATGGAGAAGGGAGAGGAAGGTGTGGTAATTTCAGTGGTTCCCACAGATGGGGGGTTAAGGGGGCAGGGTTGGGTGAGTAGAAAGGATGCAAATGATGCCATTTATTCCTTGTTATAGGTTGGAGGAGAAGGAGGATAAACCAGGTCAGCAGCCAGTGGGTTTGTGAAGAATCTAGAAACCTGTCCTCTCTATTATCTCTTACCTTGGTGACAGTGGTGAGAAGATCTAGTAATAAGGCAGCAATCTTCAACACTCAGATGAGGTATTCCTAGAAGATCTGTCAGGGGAACTGCATGAATATGTTGTGCAGCTCACATTTTATACAGAAGGGTCTCCACCCAGAACAAGATGTCATGTCTCAACAGCTGGTCAGAGTCTCTCCGTATTGCTGATGATAGGGTAAACATGACAGTAGTCATCTCCACACAGGATGGTTCAGTCCAGGACATGACAAGAGTGGCCTTGCAGAGGATATAAATGGTGAGTACAAGATTGTGTGCTGGACTAGGCATATACACAAACTATGATTGGAGGGCATGGAGTTTTTCCAGGTCCTCCAGTACCTGGAAGAGGAGCTCATGATACTGGGAGATCTAGAAAGAGAGGAGTTTCAGTAGGAAGGAGGGAGTCATCAGGGAAGAGACAGGGGATATCCTCTGCAGTAGTGATTTGGATATAAAAAGCATGCATGCAGGCATTCCTGCAGAGGATAGACATAACAAGAAAAAGAGGAGGAAAATACTTGAGGTTTCATTTGTCATTAGAGGCACTTCCCTTGATAATTGTGTAATTCACTACAGTTGCTAGTTTTGATCAATGACTTTTTGGGTTGGTAGTAGGGGCAAAGGTGGTGTGGGAGTGGGCATTTAAGTAAGGAGTTTTGAATTAATTCTATTCCACTTTTGATTAGATTGCTTTATGGGGCAGTGTAGGTCAGATTGGTTAATTCCATAAAGAGTTCTCTGTCTGCAGTGTGGATGAAGAAGACTATACTTTTGTGCTAGTACCACTAGTATAGAAGGATAAAACTGAGAAAATATAGGTGAGGAGGAGAATGATCAGGTTGGTAAAGAAGAATATGGTAGGCAGTGGTAGAAGGCTGCAGTTTTATGTCTGACAGGGAAAGTTCTGGAGAAAGCAGGCTTGATATGTATGAAGGGAGTCATTGATGTGGGACAGATTTCCTATAGATTCCAAGGAGTCTTTGAAGTCTGTAAAACCTTTCCAACAAATAAGGTACTCCCATATCTGTCCCTTATGATAGTGGCATTTGATGGATTCAATTTCATATTCTGCTTCTCCATCTTCCTTTTGTGAGAATCACTAAGACATTATAAATTTTCCATGTTTATGGAAGAGCCAAGTAGTAATTAAACCTACTGACAACTTGGAAGACTTTGAATAGGTCTGCTTGTTTAGGGGCAAGTTTTCAATGGGCAAATTTGATGTGGAGGTTCTTCACATCTAGCTATATGCTGTGCCTCTCTCCTCCTGGCCTTTGTTGCTGTCTGAGATTATGCACTGACCTATAGTAAGCAACTGCACCTCACTCTAGACTAAACCATTCAGAAAGCAACACTAGATGGCTTATTACCTTCTATGGAGATGAAGTACTGCCTGAAGGAAACTTTCTCTGATCACACATTATAGTCAGTTTGTCATGAAGGAAACCATATAATAACTCTGTGGTTGGTTAGATTGCCTTTCTCTCCTTTCTCACTTGTATTCCCAAGATCTGCATCATTATTTTCTTTTCAGTCTTTTCTATCTGATATACTGCCATACAGACTCTGTTTAGATTGGTTTTCATTAGACCATATGTTTCCTGTATGTGTGTGAATGTTTTCTCATACAACTCTATTTTTCTTTCTCATGGATGCTAATCTCTCCCATAACTGTATCTCTTGTTACAGTTATGTTTTCTCCTCCCTTCATGATTACATATAAATACCTCTAATGGATGTCATGTACTTTAATTTGGTCTATGCAATCGACTGCGTTCTTCTTATTCTCTTGCCACTATTGAATGAAGGTTCCTTTGGCAAGACACCTGCCAGACTGGATCCTCTCTATCAGGCCCTGCTTATATTGCTCTATATTGCCTGCTCCCTTGCAGATGAACTTAAGAGATAGGACATGTCATTGCATACTGTAACAAAAGATCAAACTCTTCCCCTGGCTCCAACTCTTAAGCTAGCCTGCCTACCCTCATCACCATTTCCTTTTGATCTCTATCCAATAACTCCTCTAGTGACAACCAGATCCACATCACTATATTCTTATTATTACATGCTGGTAGGAGATCTATTATAGGTATGACAAGTTGAATAGAACCATTGAGAAGACAACTAAAGCCTTAGTTAGAACAGGACTACTCAGCATACTAGAGAAGGAAATGTACCTGATTTACTTGATGGATAATTCAGTGGTGAGAATGCCTTCCAAGGACTAGTTGTGTATCTATTTCCTTTCTGCACAACCTTTGCTCTCTTTACCTTATCTTAATATAATCTTGTACACCACCATATGAACTAACTTGGATTGATACCAATCAATCCATAGTATCCCTTTTTATTTATCATTCCTAGTTAGCTTGCATCACCTTTGAATGGAGCTACAATATAGTACTAGCCCCTCATGAACACTTCCCTCCTACTACTACTTCCTTTGTGGTAGCAGTAGTTTCCCACATCCTTCATGATTATATTTAGAAGTGCCATTATCAGCACCCATATACTTTAGTTAGATCTACACAATCCATAACATAACATACTTACACTGCTCAGAAGAGTAAGATCCTCAATCCTGGCCAAGCATTGCCTAATGTATGTTGGCACTGCCTTTACCTTCTCCTACTTCCTTTGTTTCTTTGCCCAAGCCTTCTATGCTATCACATTAATAAAAGATCTAACTAAATGCCTCTTGAATCTATACCTTCACCATCCTTCCATGGGAACAAGCTCATCAAGCTCAAGCATACCAGCTCAATCAATTTCCTATGTACTATTCAGCTCTCAGATATTAGAAGAACATTTCATACCATCCCCAAAGGCTCTCTTTGTGCTCAGTTGCACCCCACATCCATCCTCCTCCTAGTTCTGCCACAACTAGTGAAGGATCTCCTTCATCTGGAACTGAACTATAATGGATGGCCCTAATAAAGGCAAGGCTTTCCACATTTCGACTGTGCCTGTCACAGTATAACATGGGATAAGCAAGGCATAGGCCTGGTTTATCACTGTGTTTCACTTTTTCATAGCCCTTCTCCACACCCAAGTCCTTGACCCTGAGACAGGACAGATACTTCTAGCTTATGTTCATGTTTTCCAAAACAACAGGCTGATTCACCTTCAAACTCAGCTAGCTATTCTCTCTCTCACAGACCATAAGGATTGCTTACTATCCTGCCCCATAATCAGCCCCCTCATGCCCCCAAGCTGCTTAAATTGACCTTCACCAAGTCAACCCCCCCCTTTCTTCCCACTAAGCTGGCAATGAAGGTGGCCAAACATGAGAAGTAAATCACTAACCTTGAGGCCAAAATGGAGCCATTTTCATCCTTAGACCCCAACTTCAACCCTAGCTTCTTGAAGTCACAGTCCAATGGGCATTCAATATCTCTATCCCTCCCTGATTTCCCCAGCACTACATCAACAGTGATCTCCCACCATGATTCCTCCTCCTCAACATGATCCTCTTCCTCCTCCTCCTTTATCTTCTCAATCAGAAGCCAAGCCCCTCCATCCATCAGTTATCTGGCTAGAGGATGTACTTGACAACCCTGCCTGTCCTGCCTTCTTCACAGCTCTGGACTCTTGGATCTTGAATGGCCCCTATTTATCACTGCAGGTTGCCAGAGGATATGTCACAGGCACAGTTTACCACTGATCCTCCATGCTATGCCAGTATTGATTATAATGAAGACCTTTGTCTCTTGTGAAGGAAACCTGATTACCATAGCATTTATTGTAATGCAATCCTCCCCTGACCACCCTGTACAACACCCAGCCTAGCTGGCCACTGACCCCCCATATCCACTACCTCCTATCTACTCCATACTACCCATCACCACTTCCAGTTGTATTCTGGGATAGGTGCTTGCATCAGAGGTCTTAGCTGGCAGGGGAGCATATATGAGATGTGATATGACCTAACCCTATACATGTTCACCAAGGCTATGGAACCCCATTCTTGCCTCATGTGCTTGCTCTGGATGAACACATGGCAATCCAGTATATTCAACCCTATACTCTTGGCATAGGTGATAACATTCCTATCTGAACCCTCCTTTCTAATAGCTACCATGTTGTACTCTAGGTCATATATTCTTAGCCCTAGCATAGCTTATCTCTAGATCTACCATACACTATTATGAACAGTAGAATAGTATAAAAGAGACTCTTCCAGCTCTAGGATAGCCCAGTCATGTCCTCTGAAGTTTTCTCAGTCTACCTGGTACTCAAAGACTCATAGGTACCGCACTGTCCTCTTAATGCAATTGGTCCTTAGGTAAGCTGGTTGTTCCATTAGAACGAGACTTCTTATTTGCTTTTACCCCTTAGGATTAGCTACCCTGAGGCCTAAACTTGTCTTGATAGTTTTCTAGAACATCAGTGGATCCTATAGGTGCCAGAAGTGCTCTAGTTTCTCCTCTAGTGCCACTCCAGATACTGATATAGCCCCCAGTGTCTTACCACTCTTCCTACTACTCTCTTAGCTCTCCTGCTGTGCAGTTGAGCTATTCTCTTCCCCTAATCAAGACAGAACAACCTATGATATCCTCCTTTGACACTTGATCATTGAAGAAGAAAGAGGTGAATGCACCTACCATTGCTAGTACAGTTATAGAACCTACTCCTACTCTATGTATAGTTACAGATAGTACTGCAGCACCTGAATCTGCAAATCTCAAATAAGATCTAGATTTCTCTTAGTTCTACTCTAGGAAACCTTCAGTGTGCCATTCTAGTACCTCTATCAGATCTCCTACTCTACTCCAGGAGCCAGTAAGAGCCAGAATGGAAAGAACTTCAGTTTGTATTTATGTTTATTCTGAGAAGTTAGATGTTTGGCAGCCAAGGCAAGCCATCTGTTGGGGATAGAAATTTCACAAACCTTTCTTCATGTACATATGCTCCATGGCTGCCCACAGCCCAGCCCCTTACCTTGCTTCCAATCAGCACCAACAGTACATTTACTGCCAACTCCTCACCTCTCTTTTCTTACTTGAATCATATCAAGCCTCCATTATGAATGACTCTGGCAGCAAGACAAAGGCAAAGGCAAATTGGAGTGATGCTGAGACCAAGTTCTTGATCAATTACCTTCATGAGCACTGTTCTAAATGAAGTGATGGGGGCTTCACAAAGTCCACATATGCTGCAGCTGCCCAAGTAATCCACAAGGAATACAAGACTCTGCTGATGAGCAGTGACCAGATCAAGAATATATTTGTACAGATACTCTAAGAATGTCTCCATGCCTTGTTTGAATCCACTGAATGATCATTGTAGCTAAAAGAAATCTACCTGCTGATCAAGGAATTCTGTGACTCTTCAGAGAGTACCTCCTTCGACATCCATCATGGTTTCAATATATGTGATACTGACACCTCAGATGTTATGACCAGATGGATTAGTGGTACCCCCAATCTATGTATTGTCTCTTTAGCATACCTATTATACTCATTGCTATTATTGAACCTAGGTTAGAAGTGCAAAAGGATACTGAATTATCATAACAAAGGTTGGGAATTCTATCTTCAATTTGTCAACATTCTTCCACACAGTGCAGCATCAGGGGGCAAGGCTTATCATGGCACAATTGATGTGGATTTAGCCACTCCAGGTGGCAGCACCTCAACTGGCCAGCCTAGGGGATGGATCTCCTCTGGTGATGTCAATTCAGACATTAGTACTCCCAGTGCTGCAAATACCTCTGATGGCACCCCAAACATGTCTGTCATCTCTAGTGCCAGCAGGAAACATAATCATGCAGTAATGTCCACTGATGGCTCCCTTACTTCCCCCATGTACCTGTTTTCAGGTTTGCAACCTCAGACCACAGCCTCATCTGTCCACTTGAGCACTTCTCACACAAATTGAAGCAAGCATTCCAGAGTCACTGGTAGTGCTGCTGCTGGAACTCAGGAGGAGAGTCACTCCCAGCTGATTATGATTCATGTAGTGAACAGCACCATTCAAAATATGCATGACACCATCTCAACTGGCTTTTGAGATGCTGTAGATGAAGCAACCTCAGCACTCTACAACATTCCAAGCTTTGCTGGCCCAGACAACTCAGGGAAGGTGATCACTGTAGGGAAGTACTTTGCCAATCATGAGTGGTTTGCATCTATGTTTCTTTTATTCAATGATTGTGATTGTGCAATATACATAGATGGTGTTTACAATGAACTTAAAGCTAACCAGGACTTGAACTTATCCAAGCTTGCAGTGAATTAGTTTTGATATATGCATGCATGTACTTTGTTTCATAATTATGTACCTATGTTAACATTCACTTTGGTATCATTGTTCCATCCATAATCTGCACCACAGCTTGAGAGTACAATCCAGATAGAACTTGAGATAACCCAATCTCTAGTTCTTGGAACAATAACTAGTTTATTACCATATCTCCTTGAATAGGAACCTCTTTTACTCTTTCATTGTGGATTCAATTAGTCAGCACAAAAACCTAGACTCCAAACAGAAGATGTGTTTTTATCAAGCACTGCTTATCACAAGAACTTAGCCAAAGCTAGATTACTCAAATATGCTCACAAACTCAGTCAGCAAGTCTCTAAAGTATCTAACAAACCTCACAAGAACTTGAAGTAATCATGGCAGGACTGACTGTCATCTCTCAACAAGAATTGGCTAAATTGATTCAATGTTTCCAGAACACAGAACAAATTGCTGCTGCCTCTAGTTAATGTGTGCAAACTTTTGGAGAACAAAGAAATAGTCCTGCAGAAGCACTAGCTCATGCCAATGCTCAGCTTGAAGAAGCTAATGAAAGCACATAGGAATTTAATCAATGCACATGAGAACTCCTTGGTGTTGTTGCCCAAGATTAGGCTCACAGATTCCAATTCCACTGAAATCTTCAGTGATTCATCCTCATTTAAGGTAGAAGTATTCACAGATTCAGGACCTTATGATTAAAGGCATGGCTAGACTGCAATCCTAAGCAGTTTGTGACTAAAGAAGAAGATAGTAATTTCATTAATCACATATGCTATCCTTAAGATCAAAAGGATAGTTACTTTGCTAAGATAGAACTTGGCAAACTTGCCAGTGGCACCTCTATGCTAGATGAATGAGATACTTTTTGAAGAGAAATTAAAGGCCACTTTCACCCTGAATTACAGAAAGATTGGACAAAGGATAAAATTACTCACTTCAAACATTCTAGACAAACTCTCTATAAACACTTTCATTGCAAAATGAAGAGCCCTCTAATAGACTACTACCAACCAGGCATAGCTGACAACCCCAATGTCCACAATCTCAAATCAGCCAGTGTGTCAGTTAGATTGAAAAGCAAAAAGAAGCTTTCAAATCATTTGCCATAGAATCTTTCTACTAGTTACAAAAGAGAACAATAAAGATAAGATGAACGTTATTGCTACCAAGTCAGGCCACTCAAGAAAGTTTACCTGCTTCAATTGTGGCAAAGAAGGACATATGGATTATAATCACCCAAATCCATCTATCAAGTGTAAAGACTGTAATTGGTCTTGTGGTCAGCACAAGGACTCCTGCAGATGTTACAAAATTCACTCTACAGAATTAGAACAGTCTACAGTATTCTTTGTATCAAAGAAAAATAATCACAAATACATGGTGCAAAATTACCAAGAGTGACCAAAACCAAAACCAGGAATCAAATCAGACAGAACTGACTAGGACCAGTTCTGGTCAGTCTGGTCCTTTCAGTTGTAGAAACAGTTTAATCTTGATTTTTATAGATTCTGGAAACAAAAAGACTGATCCAAGACCAGTCTGGACCAGTCTTTTTGGGCAACTAATTATACCTCCTATCTATGTCTATTTAGTAGTACATCCCCAAAGTTTTGTGTATTTATAGCTATTTCATTTGATTTCACATAACCTACCCTCTTTGAGTACCCCTTGAATATGGTCTATCACTCAAAAATGGCCATATCTTAGGAATGTGTGATCAGATGAACAAAATCAAATATGTTCTAGAATGTCAAGAGTCACAACTATCTGCCAACTAAAATGATCTAAGTGTGATTCCACATCTAGATATTGTAAATAGCATATACATTATGTCACTAATGTATGTCATACAGAATCAGTGGATCAAATAACAAGACCAAACTTATTCCAGAAAGATAGGGGTTCCCACTATACTCCATCTGAATACATCTAAGTGATATCTAATAGTCATCAGTCTGTTATTCAAAAGGTTGGTTGTGACTGGTTCAGACCAATCAAAAGGACTAGTCTAAAACAGTCTCAATTCAATCCTGGCTGGTCTGGAACCAGACTTTCAAATACTAAACACAACTATCCATTGCTCTTGCTCTTCCAACTTCCAACTTGTTGACAAACTGAAAGGTGTTAAATTATTTACCAAAATTGATCTCAAATGGGGATATAACAATGTCCAAATCAAAGAAGGCGATAAATTGACAGCAGCCTTTGTATGCCATCATGACTCTTTTGAACCATTGATCATGTACTTTGAACTTTGCAACTCTTCTGCAACTTTCTAAGCCATGATGAATAAAATCCTTGGAGATATAGACAATCTGGTGAAAATCTATATTGATGATGACTTGATGATTTTTACCAAAACAGATAATCAAGCAGAATATGACAAGATTGTTCTTGAAGTACTCAAATGCCTTGAGGAGAATGACTTGTGTTAATGCAGTAGCGTAGTGCTATCTCTCCAAACAAGATTGCAAAGGCTTCTAGGAAAATGCGGATCGAGTACGTGAAAGTTAGGGCGACTATGACACAAGCGTGATGATTACAAGCCAGATCAAAGGGGGGTCTTGTTACGATACATGTCCTGTCATTCCATTTTCCATGGCTCATCTAACAAGGAGCAGTAGACATAGGATCATGAGCAATGCTTGGTAGAGATAATCCAGTCTGGCAGCGATCTCACTTGAAGATCTTATCTTCACAGTGAAGGAGATGAAAATGCAGGTAGATTGTGTAGATCAAACTACAGTACATGGCGACAATATAGGGTTTTTATACATAACTGGGGATAGGGGAGACGCTGCCATAGTAAGAGCTATAACAGTAGGA
The DNA here is from genome assembly GCA_038094295.1 of Tylopilus aff. beelii. NCBI lineage: Eukaryota > Fungi > Basidiomycota > Agaricomycetes > Boletales > Boletaceae > Tylopilus > Tylopilus aff. beelii. The sequence continues at coordinate 45,867 of JBBPTU010000059.1, forward strand.
GAGATGAGGCATCCGTGAGAGTGAAACTAAGGATGCATGAGAAGGTATTCTCATGTGTGTGGGATACCACAAGATCTGATGAGAATGCATCTAAAGTAAGTCTGTATGGCAGTGTACAGGATAAAATAGATAAGAAAGGAAATGGTGGCACGGACCTTGAGCTCAAAGGTGGTGAAGCAAAGAGAAACAATCCAGATACCAATGGAGTCAGTCAGTGGACTGTGTTATGATATGTGTCCTGTCGTTCCCTTCTCCTTTGCTCATCGAGTAACGAACAATAGACATAAAGGATGACTAGCAAAGCTTGGTAGAGAAAGTTCAGTTCTGTGAGGGTCTCGCTGGAAAAACCTATCTTCACAGTGGAATGAGATGAGAACGTAGGTAGATTGCGTAGATCAAACTAAAGTACAGGGTGCTATCGATGGGTATTTATACGTAAGTATGGGAGGCTGGAGAAACGTAACCATAACGAGAGATATGGCTATGGGAGCGATGTAGCGTCCATGAGAGAGCTAAGACTATGATGTGAGACTACTTCTCACGTCCCTGGGAATACATGTTAGGTAAGTGGGAAAGATTAAATAGAGTCCATATGACGGTATACAGGATGAAGTAAGCAAGAATAAAGGTTGTGGTGCAGGCTCATGCGAAACATGGAATGAAGGAGAGAAAAGCAGTCGAACCAACCATGGAGTCAATCCAGGATCTCCTCGTCCATAGTGAAGTGGTCCTTGATGGCATCCCAAGGGAAGTCCCCACCTGGTAGTACTTCATCGTCGACGTATGAGACTATCCCTTGGTAGAAGCCATTGATGATGGCTTCTTGAAGCGTGGAGTGGAGATCCTCTTGATGGCATGCCATATCGGCCCAAACTGTAACATTACCCTCTGCTACGGGTTGAGGTGCTACCTCAACATCTATCTGGACCCTCTGGGTCACCTTCATTCCAGAGCTTGTCATAGTCATCCCAGTCCACTGGCAGGTTGTCTAGAAAAGGGGAGTTGGTGCAATGTTGTTCGGGATGGCCCCGTTCGCCACAGCGAGGGCAAGGGCATGGTCGGACTGGGCACATATACTGAGGATGTCCTGGGGACGTGATGTTGCACCCTGGACAGGTGTACCGAGGACAGTCTAGGCGCCAGTGTCCGGCCTCTCCACATTTGTGGCAGTCATCTCCTGGAGCTGGATTGCAAGCTTGCTCACAGAAGGTGACGAGTTCTGGGGTGGGTGTGGCCAAATTGGCGACGGTGGTGCGAGCGGCGATGTGGGCTGAGTTGGTGAGGGCATAGAGGGCAGAGCGGGGGAGATGGTTACCATGATAGGCCACTCCACGGTGGGCTCGGGTTGGGTCCCATCCAGCGTCGGCTGAGGTGGAGGAGACTGTGGAGGGGGTAGGAGAGTCCAGGCGCGGGATGGGGGAGTCGGTGAGGAGGTCAGAGGGAGAAGAGGGGGAGCCAGGCTCATTGTCCACAAGTGTGAGTCCACTGGCCAGCGAGGTGATGGCTGCTCTAGCGTCAGAGGAGGGAGGGACAAAGTTGACTGCTCTGGTCAGGTGTGGGACGGTGGGGGAGGAGGGGGCATTGTCTGGGAGGGTAGTGGTTGTTGAAGACGACTTAGATACTTGTCTTCCACCAGATCTCTTACCCCTCTTGCTAACGCCCTTGACTCGGAGGGAGAAGGCAAGTCCCTCAGACACGTCCACTGCAGGATGAACCGGGCCCACATATTCTTGGACGCAGACCAGGTACCCCTGGAATTCGCTGGTTGGGAGGTGGATGAACACACAATGCACCATGGCACGTCGCATTTGAAACGAAAGGGTAGCAACCAGGGATAGGTACCCACTCTCCAGCATTCCATTGTAGTACCTTGGGAGTGTCGATGATACGGCAAAGAGCGCTGCTGTCCTCGAAGGGCTCGCAGGGTCTCCTCCCTGCCAAGAGAGTGTGATGAGGGAGCATTTGAGAGTGTGGATGGCCAGGACATAGTCCATGAGAGGGCTGAAGGTCTGGTATCCGGGGAGTGCCTGGAGTTTGAGAAGTGCGGGGGGGCATTCAAGGATGACGGAGCAAAGCCCCCACCGTTGTCTGGTGGTAAAGAGTTCAAGAAAGAGGGGGAAGTCCTCGGGGATCTGGTAGTCATCCAGGTATGCGTCTGCGAGGGAGGGAGATGGGAATAGTTCAATGGGGGAGGCCAAGACATGGGTAGGGAAGTGGGAGAGGGGCTGCATTTCTTGGGGAGGATAACTCGTTGAGGCCTCCCTTAAATATCCCCTCCTTCGATCTCCTCATGATCGATGGTTACCCACTGCTGTCGCCAGTTTTGGTCAAGTGTTTCCTGAGTAGGTGGTGGGGGAATCTGTGGCGCAGGGGGTGGCAGAGGTGTGGGTTCCCTGGGAGCCGGAGTGACAATCGTGGGAGGGGTCGGGGTAGGCGGTGATGGGGGCCTGATAGGCGGTGCAGTAGGCGCAGTTGCCCAAGTTCCTGCTAGTCCTGGGGTGCGGAGTGGGGCAATGGAGAGGGAAGTCGTTCCCCACGGTGTTGCAAATGAGACCGTTATCCCATACTGGCTGTAGCTCCAGTAGAACACGGTGAGGAAGGCAAAAAAGAAGTAGGAAATTGTCAGCACGACAAGATCGATGATGGAGAACATGGTGGGGGAAGGCAAGAGGTTTTACTTTCGTCAGGGGAAGTCCTTGGGAAATCGTGCTTGGTAATCTTTTAATGTCTTTTTAGCATGGGAAAGGTTGGCGGTTGGTTCCCAGGTGTCTTCACTATCGGCATAGCCTTTCCATCCGATTAGGCACTCCCAACGTTTTCCTTTATGACAGTGGCGTTTGATGGTTTTGATTTCGTACTTCGCATCTCCTTCTACTATTTGTGGGGGTGGTTGGGCGAACGTGGGTCCAAATTCGGCAGTAGTGGTGGTGGTGGTTAATTTGGAGGCGTGGAATACATTGTGTATTTTCCACATCAGGGGAAGTGCAAGTTGGTAATTAAATCTGCTTAGCACCTGAGTGATTTCGAACGGGCCAACCCTTTTAAGACTTAGTTTTCAATGGGCAAACTTGATTCGAAGGTCTTTGGCTTCCAGCCATACCTTGTTCCTCACTTTCCACCCTTTGAACTTAGAGTTCGTCCATTCCCTCATATCCTGTTGGGCCTTCTGGTGAGCCGCGAGCGCCTCCTTTCAGGCCTGGTCTAGAATTGTCAAGCAGTGCTCAAGCGCTGGGAGGAAGGTAGTCTTCAGGAGGGGGGGGTAGGCTCGTGGTTCATATCCCATCATCAGGCAGAATGGGGAGACATTCATGGCTGAATGGGTGGCCGAATTATGAGAGAACTCCACCATGGGGAGTACCTTGGTCCAGTTCGTTGGAGCATTTCCACAAAAGATCCTCAGATAGGTTTCTAGTTCCTGGTTTACTCGTTTGGTTTCACCGTCGGTTTGTGGGTGATACGCGGTGGACAGGGTACGTCATATTCTAGTAGGGGGGTGAGCTCTCTGGCGAAGGCAGAAGCGAAATGTACCCCACGGTCAGAGATGCATTTATCATGTAGGCCAAATCTGGGGAAGATGTGTTTGAAAAACAGGGCTGCTATGTCCGCTGCCGTTGCATTCTTGGTGCATGGCAAGAAAATTACCCCCTTCGTGAGGCCATGGTCGACCACGACCAATACAAAGTCGAATCCTGCAGATGACGGGAGATCAGTGATGAGATCCACCAAGATCTGCTGAAAGGGGCAGGAGGCTGTGGAGGGAATGGGGGAAAGGCCTGGAACCATAGGGTGGGTGTTGACCTTATTAGCCTGGCAAACATAGCATCCTTGAACAAAGCGACGGACATGAGACACCAGACCCAGCCACCAATAGTCGCGAGAGACCCTGGCAAGGGTGCGGAAATGCCCCTCGTGACCGCCGGCGGGGGAGAGGTGGAGCTGGGTGAGAAGGTCGTGCCTCGCAGGTTCAGGTACATAAAGTTGGCCTTTGAAATACAGGGTGCACTCGACAAAGGACCAATCCACAGGGTCCATTCGGTGTAAGAAAGGGGCCTTGGACGAAATGGCCGAGAGGGCTTGGAGCACCAGGGGGTCAGACGGTGTAGAGGACACGATTTTCTCTGCAAGGGTGACATCCAACTGGCGAATAAAAGCGGTAGGTGGTAGGAAGACAACATCTGTGTTGTCCTGGGAGGTATCAACATCGTCTTTTTGAGACAGAGCGTCCGCAGGGCCCATTTCCATGCCGGGGAGGGCCGTCCAAATAAGGTCAAAGTCCTGGAGGAACATCTGCCATCGCACTTGTCTCCAAGACAAGGTGTGGGGGTGCTTGAAGTAAGTGAGATTGCGGTGGTCGGTAAGGATCATGATGGGATGGAGGATCCCGGTCAGATAATGCTTCCATTCCCCCAGTGCCAAGATGACCGCCAGCATTTCCCTGTCATAGATGTCGTAGTTTCGTTCTGCTGAGCTGAAGGTCTTCGAGAAATACGTGCAAGGGTGGAGATCTCCGGCGCTGTCCTTTTGCATTAAGACCGCTCCTGCCGCTAGTAAGAAGGCATCAGTCATGACTGTAAACAGTTTAGAGGTGTCCGGGTAATGGAGGATTGGGCGGGTGAGGAATAGGGCTTTCAGGCGGTCGAACACCTTTTGGCAATCCTCGGTCCAGAGCCAAATCTTACCTTTTTTGGTGAGGTCATGCAATGGTCGGGTGAGGTTGAAGAATCCCGAAATGAACTTTCGGTAGAAGTTGCAGAAACCAATGAAGGATCGTACAGCTTTGACTGAGGTGGGAGGTTGCCAATTCTTGATTGCGGTGAGCTTGGTTGGGTCCATCTTTATTTCTCCCTTCTTGACCACCATGCCCAGATATTCCACTTCTTGGATGTTGAAGCTGCATTTCTCAAGCTTGAGGTATAGCTTATGGTCACGCATACGCTGGAGAACCGCCCTAGTCCATTTGTCTTGGTCTTCTTGGTTATCGGAATGAATGAGAAGGTCGTCCATGCAGATGATCAGCCATCCCTCCGCGATCATATCCCTGAACACGTGGTCCATCAAGGCCTGAAAGGTTGCCAGGGAGTTGCAGAGGCCGAAGAACATGACTGTGGGTTTGAACAAGCCAAAGGGGGTAACGAATGCGGCTTTCCACCAGTCCTTGGGTTATATTAACACATTATTGTATCCCCATCGCACATCCATCTTTGTGAAGATCAACGAGTCCTTTAGTTTATTGACAAGGTTGGAGATTAACGGGAGGGGGTAGGTGTTCTTTACTGTTCCTGAGTTTATGTGTTGATAGTCTTGGCAGGGATGGAGCTTCCCATCCTTTTTGAGAACAAAGAAGAACAGAGAAGCCTGGGGGGATTTGGAGGGGACGATCTTTCTGCTTTTTAAATGTTCGTCCATGAAGTCCCGGCAGGCTTGGGTCTCTTGTGGGTTCAAGGGATAGGACTTCGCTCGTTTAGGGACGAATTCTTGAGTTAGTTCGATGGCATGGTTGAACTTCCGATTGGGGGGTAATTCACCGTTCGGCGGTTCCTTAAAGACTTCTCGGTAAGCCTCATATGCAGGGGGCAGGGCGACCATCTCCTTCTCAGCTGCCACCGCCAAGGTGGTGGACATTGTCGTCTTTCGTACAGGGTAGGCCTTGGCGGCCTCGTAGTCCAATTTCTTCTTCCATAGCTTAGCGATCTTGGTGTTGGGATCCATCCCCAGATATCGTACGAGGTATCGCTGGGTTACTGCCTTTGGGGAGTCATGCCGAAGCTTCGGGGGAACGTCAGGGAGTTCTATCTTCCCTGTGGCCCAGTCAATCAGGGGATTTGTTTCTTGTAACCAGGGGAGTCCTAGGATTAGGCTTTCTTTCCCGCAATCGATTACCATAAACATTCGGGTTTGTTCCTTCTCCCCAATATGTAAAGTTAACGTAACTTGATGTCGTATTAGCCCGTTGCTATTTGTGGTTCCGTCCACATTGCTTGCCCTTAAGGGGGTCTTCATCTGCTCTTTTCTCCATCCAGCTTTGTTTACTAGATGCTGGTCAATAAAGCATCCTGTCGCGCTGCTATCTACTAGCACGAATTTGTCAATGATTTTGCCTGCAGTACCAGCATAGAGGGAAGTGGGGATTCTCATTGACTTTGACTTGGTACTTGTTACAATTACAGGCGCTATCCTGGGAAGTGAAGATGTTGGCCCTTCCTTCCCTCTCAAAAATCCTCATGGGCGGAGATCCTGTTGATAGTTTCTTCTCCGCTACTCCTTTCCTCTTCTTTGTCAACTTCTTCGTCATGTTTCTGGTAACAGATCCTCAGGGTTTTGATCACCGTTTCCTCAGAGATCGTGTTTTCCTTCATGAATTTCTGAAAAGGGGAGTCCTTCTTCGTCTCAGTTGCCCTTATCTGATTTCGGTTTCCTCCACCGTTCCATTCCTGGTTCCTGTTCCTGTTGTTCCTGAAGCATCCTCCGGGGTGTCGAGGGTGATTCCTAGTGGAACATCCCAGCTTCTTACAGATAAAGCAGAGTCCTTTCACGAAACACTCTGCCCTTTCGTTGTGCATAAGGCGGATGGTGTCTATGTCCATCTGGTACAGATCTTTATTGTTGTTGTGTTGGCGGATAGATGGTATCCATCCCAATCCTCCTCCTTGATTGTATTTGTTTTGCTCTGCGAGGTCGTAGAATGTTCCTGCCCTATCCAGCCATTCATTCCTTCAAGTCCTTTGGCCGTGGAACAACCAGGGCCATAGCCTTAGCTGTATCCAGATCCACCGCCTTTTGTAAAATCCGGAAGACGTCATTGATGTCCTTCATTTTGACTCTCCCAGCCTCCAGCTTGAAGACGGTTCTGAATTTGTGGAAGTTGCCCTTGAACATTCTGATGTCCATGGCATGAAGGGCATTTCAAGCATGTTGTTCCATCGAGGCTGGGCAGAAGGTGGTGAGGAAGTTTTCAGATACGTTCTTGAAGGTAATCTTCTTTCCTTCCTCGTCATCTCCATACATCTTGTCGTACCATCCTTCGGCAAAGGCCCTTCCCTGTCCCTTGCTTATCTCCCTTAGTGGTGGCGTGGTTGAAGAGTTGGGGGTTGGCATTGAAGTATGTGCGCATCTGGTTGTGCCATCTATTGGCGTCCTCGGTTTCTCCAGAGAAACTGTCAGGGAGGGCTGCTTTGTTTTCTCTATCGTCGGTGTCGGCCATTGCTGCATCAATTGCTTTCTTCGTTCTTTTGTGAATTCGGGCAAGGGTATCGGGAGAATATCGTTCCGGTTCCCCACCAAAAAGGTCAAAACACTCTTCACCTTCTTCCAAATGCAGGTTCTTCGGTTTGCAGGAATGGGAAGGTGGGTCGTGGAGAGGTTCGGTATCGATGTGGATCTAGGGTTCATCTTCTTCTCTCTCTTCTTCTTCCTCAGATATGGAGTCAGAGGTCTGCTCTTCAGCTCATTCGTGAATATAAAATTCTGCTGTAGGGATAGACGTATCAACTACGATCTGTGGTTCAGGGGAACTTCCAGAGCACAGGCGAGTGGGGGGTCTTAATGAGCTGTGGAGGGATCCAGCTTGAGTTGAGGTGCCAGGTATACGCCTAGATCTTGGCGCTGTGCGACCTGTCTGAGGGTTCGTATGAGGAACCACCAGGTTGGCTTGTGCAGGG
>JBBPTU010000060.1:0-53350 GCA_038094295.1 Tylopilus aff. beelii
AAGTCACGATAGGCAGGCTGAACGTGAACTGTGCACCAGGTTCTACGTTGAGAAGGTGCGGAAGAAATGCGCCGGCGATGTCGCGCATGGTGGACTTGAAAGGTTACTAGTAACTCAAGTTCTGGAGTGAGGGAATTCCGGCTCATTCAAGTTGTTGCCCATCACATGTCCAAAAGTCCAACCAAGGCCGCCGGAGGGCAGTCGATGATTACATTCTCTCATGTCTATATGGAAACCTTAGACGACTTCCCCCTGGATCTCTGTCGGTCGAAAATCCCTTCACGGGGAGCCTTCCAGCATTTCTTTAGCGGCCCTGTATTTCATTCGAGTTTCCACGATCGTGGTTTCACTAATACCCCATCCCTCTCCGTTTCCAGCAGGTCCACTCTCGAAACCTTTCCGATAACCAGTAGATGTCAGGGAATCCCGCACATATTGCTTGTCGAAACTCGGCTGAGATTTTCCCGGGGAATAGCCAGCGAGAGGCCAATATCGCGATGAGTCCGGCGTAAGCACCTCATCCACGAGGATTAGTTCTTCCGATCCATCCGACGAGGATACGAGGCCAAATTCGAATTTTGTATCCGCCAGAATTAGGCCGCACGACAGGGCATACGTCGCAGCCGTCGTGTATAGCTCGAGCGCAACCCGTGCGATGCGCGCGTACAGTTCCTCACCAATGAGTTGAGCGGCTGCAGTATGTGTGTGAGTCGTGTTGACATAAAATTGGCCATTCATACCCTTCTCTGGAGAAATATTTTCGTCGTGAGCTCCCTGCTCAGCCTTTGTCGATGGTGTGACAAGAGGCTCATCCAGCCTCTCAGACTCCGCCATGCCCTCTCTCAGACGGATTCCATGCATCATACCAGATTTCTTATACTCCACCCATGCTGAGCCTGTCCCGGTCATGTTGTGAGGTGCGAGATATGGACGACGTGACTCGAAGCACCGCACCGGTGAGATAACCCCTGACGATAGCCTCTATCGGGACGACTTTAGCTTTCCTCACGAGCATTGTCCGGTCCTCGAGCTGGTCCCTATATTTCTTCACCTCTTCCGGCATCTCGTCGATGTTGGCCGTAATGAGATGGTTCGGGACGATATGCTGGAGCTTCCGGAACCAGAACAAGGAGATGCCAGTCAACAACTTTCCCTTGTCGGGAATGCCCTGTAGAGCGGACCAAGCTTTGAGTTGGTGAGCAGAGGTCAGTGGAGAGGTCACGAACGTTTTTCAGGATCACATCGTACACAGATATTCTGTCGGTTGCCACAAAGAGAAGGCTGTCGTCGGCCGAAGTGGTGTAGATGTCACGTACTTTACCTCTTGAAACCAAAGTGAGGTCGGGCAAGTCAGTGGTGAGCAACGCGGACGCCATCGTGGAAGCGTCCCAAAGCTTGAAGAGTGAGGGTACATTGCAACGCCAGACGTCTTAGATTTTAAATACGGGATCGGGACGACACGCTACTACTTGCGTCAACTCGATCAGCCGGCCATGTCCGACGGATCCTTTACCTATGCTACACCACCATTAATCTATATCATGGTCGAATCTGGAATAATCTACGTGTCATGCACATCCATCATGCAGAATGCCAAGTATCTCGGGCTAGATGCTCGGGGCTAACCTGTGTAGAATGTGAAGGCCCCATTTCACCTTTGGTAGCTGAGCACGTACAAATCATACTTCACAAGGTCATCGACGTTCACGAGAGCGGCGGAAGCCAGTTGCCTTGCCTCAACTAGCGCCCAGACCTGTGGAAAATGCATCTTTATCCACTGCTACCGAGCATATTCGTCACAGAACTCACCTTTAGTAACGTGCCGAAGTTACCCGAAGGTATACTTGCAATCGATTCCTGTACAGTCATTTGCCTCCCGAGCTGCCTCAGAATGGGTAATGCGCTCTTGAACAAATCCAAACCCGGGTCCAGCTGACGTCCGATCCCTTCCAGTAAAAGGATAGAGATTACTGTGTTGACGAAGTCCCCCTCCATTTTGACGTGGTGCTCCCGAACCGCCTTTAGTACGTCCTTTAAGATGTTTGATAACTTTATTTGGCCAAGGGAGAACGTCTTGCGCTTCACATTCAGCACAATATGCTGCATCTTCAGAGCGAATGTTTCCGTGTCAATTGCCATCTCAGGACTCCGACAGCGCTCGACCATCAGCTGACCGACACGATAGCCATCGAACTCTGCAACAGCGCGAAAAAGGTCGAGGAAGTTTCTCCGATTTGTTGCATTGAGTGTCGTGATCAGGCCAGCGTCGATAAATACAATTTCCGGAATGTACCCCCTATCAGAGATGTGTTGTAGTTCGTCCCGCCACTGTTCAGGTGAGCCTTGTAGTTGCTTGAGCTTTGATACTAATCCATCTGACTCAGTCGAGGATTGAGCAACTATGCTATTCTCGTCGTGTTTGGATGCAAGTGCGTTGAACACGTGGCGTACGAAATCTCGAGTCGTGAGTGGTCGTGTAAACTTGATCATGATATTTCCTGGATGAAGGTCGGAATGGACAAAGTTGTCTAACAAAAGCATGTTCTGATGGAGGTTATCAGTGTAATACCACAACCAAATTTTCTCCACATACCAAAAATGCGTCAAGGCCAACAGTGGCGACTTGATCGTCGAACGGCCCCCCTCCATTCCTCAAGAAATTTTCCAATGGTACGGCATGCTCGAATTCCTCTACCAGGATATTGGATGTAGAAAAGACTTTAAGGGGACGGGGAAACGTGACTGGTACATTCCGCGATGCAAAGTTATGCTCGAAGGTCAGAAGATTTTCTGCTTCGTTACGGAGATCAAGTTGTTGGTACATCATTTCACCAAATACGGTGACTTCTTCGGGAAGAGATAACCACTGCACTCCGGGAAAAAGTGTAATAACATTGGCAAAGAAGGACATGATCGCGAGATCACGTGAGATCATTTTGCCGACACGGGGGTGGAGGACCTTTATTGCAACAGACGCTGTGGGAACCGAGGGTGGAGGATCCTGTAGTATAACTGGAGCCAGAGATTTAGCTGCGGACTTGGCATGACGTTTGGGACCAAGATATGATGGCGGGAGAAGATCCTGCTTGAGAGTAGCCTTGTACACCTTCGGAAGGAGATAAGACTATCATAGACAAATGAAGCGAGAAACCCGCCTGTGCAATTGCACCCGTTCCGATTGGAATTTCTTCGAATTCTTCGAATACATCCTGGAAAGGTCTCTGAAAGACATTTTCTATAACTTCCTTCGTGTATGCTAATGAGTGTGGTGTTCCCCGCGAATGCGTCGTCCCCAATTTGTCGCAGAGTAAAGATGGGAAAAGATCTGCGCGAGATGCGGCCCATTGAGCAAGCTAAAGACGATTAATTAAAGCACACGTGAATCGGTGAGTGTAAATCACCTTGATAAACGTTGGGCCGGCGTCCTGCATCCTCTTAACAAGCAAATCGTACCACCACACAGCACCCCATCTGTCGCCTTGCAATGCGACATCCGGACGTCCCACCACCAGCATTGGCATGGTGACTATGACAGGTATAAACAAGCAGAACAAGTGTAAGAATCGCCGAGCGGTCAAGATAGGTTCCCAGATGAAGTCTTGCAGGAACCCAGCGAGGGGATAGTGAGGTTCCGCTGGCGAGCCGATCATGTCTTTGTCACCGAATTTATGGGCATTGGCTCGAATTTCGGGACAAGGAATCAAGGTGGGAGACGAGAAAATGGAAGGTAGATGTAGAATGGGATCTTGAGAGAAGTAGACCACCACCCCACCGACCATGGGCGCAAGCCAGAGTATGCGCCATGTCATCCAAGGACGAGTGCAAGGTTTGAGATACGATGGTGGGGAGATACAGCGACGATGTTGGTTCTTGTACGCAGCAGTAAACAACATGTGACAGGTCGCAGTCGTAGCGCCTCGATGAGCCGTTGAAAGCGGGCGAACCGATTTCAAGCTAGAAAAACGTAAAAGGTGCCATCGAGATAGCATAACTAGACAAATTGCAGAACTGCCAAAGCCGAGTGAGGCTACACGCTAGATGCCGAATAGTGAGATTGCGAACACCTGCGGATTTGCTCGTAAGTAACTGTGCTTATAGGTTCACTCGACTGCACGAAGCAGCCTTGTGGTAGGCCGACTTATAACTTGAACAGTGGAACTCGATGCGCGCGCATGAGCGCCGAGTTCTATCCGGGCCAAGAGCCGAGCACAGCCTCACTGGCAGCTATTAGAACATGATCTCGATCGACTTGCTCCTTATCGTGAACAACTGGATTTATTATGATATCTGTAGTGCTGGTGTATATGACACGAGTCCATGTGTCCTAACTACCAGGGTATTACTCGATCATTGGAAGTCCGCACGACGCCTGGCACGATATCGAGGACCAATTCGCACCGCAAAACCAAACCATCGGTGAGGCTGCAAGACTTATCCCCGCAAGTAGGACATAGGTCCACCCAGTTCCGAGAGCCCTCAGTATAAGGTCAATGACTGACACTGTGGCGGCACCCATCGAACATCTCACTAGATTGTTCTGTTAGGCAGCAGTTAGCACAGATCGCGGGCTTTAGCAGAATGGAGCGAAATCTTACGCATGCAGTCACAGAAGAACCATGGGTCGGCAACAAGTCGATCAACAATGTCTGTATAATGTTCATTACTCCCACTCCCGAGATCCCCACTAGTAAGTACACAGATTACGGGAGTGTTTAGCATTCATGTCAATCCTGGGATCCCTGGAAAGAACTTACTCATTACTTGCAGCACCAGTGGCGCCGCAATGTTGACCTTTTTCTGGAGACACCATCCGTAGCCAGCACAACTTGCTATGTATATAAACAAGTGGAACGGAACCATTCGCATCCTTGCATGCTCGATCGGGAAGTTTTCATCCCGCTTGGTCTGTTGCACCGAAATTGACCCTTCTGGATCCATGCGCACTTCTCGCACGAGTTTCTCTTTTAGTTTCCTGTAATCTCTATCTAGAAGCTTTCCTGTGACCAGGCCACCAATGAAAATCCCTCCGCCAATGGCCAGGAAGCATAGACCAGTGTCGGTCTCGTTCAAGAACGGGTATGTTGGTTGGAAGAGTGTAGAGATGGTGGCAGTCACAGCGGAAAATAACGAGTACAGAATCCCATTAAAAATTAAGAGATTCAACACATCGAGGTATGTCAGTATTCGGAGCGGGTTGGGAAAAGGTGGAGGAGAGGGAAGCTCTGCCACCGTTTTCTGTCGTCCGGCCCCCACAATGGAGACCAAGGGTCGATAAATTGTTGGTGGGATTATGCTGCCATCGTCTACGAGCCTTCGCAGCGTTTCTGGAAGAAAACTGCGGGGCATCAGATTCATGGAAGACACAAGTGAGTAATGACAGTAAACGTACATCATCATGGTAAGGAAGCATACAGCAGAAAGAATGCAAAGCAGCCAAAATATCCACCTGTGCTGGCTGAAGTAAGAGGCAATTGGTGTCTTCTCGCAAAAAAGACTTGCCGCCATCCTAGAGTTTGAGCCAGGACACCTCCAATAACAGGTCCAAACGCAGGTCCGAACTAATCCGAATCAGTCGATTGATACTTCGAATAACGGAAGACTCGACCTGTGGCCCCAAGGTGAACAACCCATAGAACCCTCCACGCTCAGCGCGAGTTGCAATATCACCTATAACTCCAGCGCCTATCTTGTGTCAACATCATACAACTCCTAAGGCACGTACGGGACATACCAAGTACCACCGTGCTCGCAGATCCAGCAGCTTGGATGCAACGAAGCAACATCAATAACCAATAATCCGATGTCGGAACCAAGGCAAGACCAATACAAGCTGAACTCAACAACAATAAGCACGCAAGAAAGATCAGGCGCCGTCCCAGGCGATCTGCTAACGGACCCCAGAGCATAGGGGCTAGGTACAGTCAGATTATCGGGCAAGCAAATATCACAAATAAGGGGAAAGGTGACATACAAACACCCTGCAAGGCCATGTAGACAGTGATGGACAAGTTAGTGAGTTCGACGGACTTGTTAAATGCAGTAGCTATAGCAGGGATTGCGGGGAGGTATATATTGGCTGTCAAAGGACTAGAAAACCACTTGAGTTGCAGTATTTCACATCACCTATTCAGTCGTACCTGAATAACGCCGCTAAGGACGCCATGGATACGATGAACCACTTTTCAGACTGTGTGTATATACTATATGGTCTCTGCTCTTCCTGTTTGGTGCTAGTACCGGGCTCTCTAGAGGTCGCAGGCTCGTTGTCCATTGCCTTACCGCTAAATTTGAGGTGGAGATAATGGTTCCTAGGGCCTTGACAGTCCACTTGTCTGCCTGCCGCTTTGCTTTGTTTGGCGTATCAGCTCGAGGAATTGAACAAGAACTGGACACTTGTAAAGCAAGTTTGTTTATGCTGGCCTTAGGCCACGCGTCATTTAAGCCGCGCTCGGCGGGGAAGCACCTATGATAGGCAAGTCAGGAACCGACACCTCATTGACGTGAAAAGTTATTACTCATAAGGAGCAATCATCGGCCGACGGCATACTCATGCAGGCGCTCCGTGAGCCACAACGTTGTTTGGCGGTGGATGCGACCGGTCGATTTCGCAAACTACACGTATAAGGATTAATGAACACACCAATCATGGTAGTCCCTGAACCTTAACAAACGTACGCCCCGGAGCAATGGTCACGGGTGGCAGCTGAAGATAAACCGATAAAACACGATGGAGAGACGTTAATGGTAGGTCTATCACTTGGATGAACAGATCCGAAAACCCTAGTTCCGAGTTCTGCTACGATATTATCCTTCTTGAGTTGACGGATCTGCTCAAGGTAATCAATATCAACGGCTTGTTCGCTTCGTACTTGATCACAAGTCACGGTGAATACGTTGTCGGGTAAATGTTAATGGACTGCACCTGCAACATCCCTACACTATGGGGGACAGATATGATGGGTGCGAGCAACCTGTGTAGCGTAGGACCGAGTCGATAATTTCCTTATAGGTGAAAACCAAAGGCGAGAATTAGTCGGGGATGCGGGGGTGTAAAGAATTTGACCAGCTACTTGCCCCCCCCGCCTGGATAGTCTTTCCAGGAACTAGTCCCGTCATCTGAGTCTCTGAGATCTCATCTATTGCTTGAACTTATTGGCCAGGTTGCCGGCGCACACAGGCTGAAAGCGAGTGCCCCCCCGGTGCCCATCGAATACGATCATGAGAGGAAGAACCCCTACCAGGCAAGCGAGTTTCTGGAATTTTCGGATGAACTCCACAGAGTCAGAGGCCTAAAGGCTCACCGTGAAGAAACCGTCGCCTGGTCCAAACACTATACTTGGACGGAAGACAGTGAGACCCAGACAGTAAGCAAAAATAGCCCTCTTCCCAAGTATTTTATAGTCTCCAATACGGAACGGCGCTGAAGCGCTGAAGCACACAGGCTTGGCCCCCATAATGGACGCAGCCTGGCGACACTTTCTACACCAGTCCACTATATGCGCTCGAATTGTCCTGGAGTCCCTTATAATAGACCCACGAGGGACACTACGACGTCAGTGTCCTCAAGGGCCACATTCAGTGACTGTGGGTCTGTGATATCCGCTGGATGAGGGGGAAGAAGGCGTGTGTAGTCTAGGCCTTGTATGGTTTTCAGTGCTTTGTGCACCCACTCTGAGGAACGAGAGATGATCTGGACGGAAGAAAGCTGCCGTGGCAGGTTGGTCCCCGCTGCGGTTAGCAAGGCTTTGGCGATGTTGAACCCTAGCGAAATCCGCAAGCGGGAATGAGCGTCCCGAGAACGGAGAATAACCGGAGAGACGAACCCAGAAAGCCAGTCCCGCAGACCGCCACCTCGTGCGTCATTTCTTTCTCTACGGTATAATGTACGCGAAATCTACAAGTCCTGCACGCCGGCGACGACCAACCCAACAGTGCAAGGAGCGCTACTATCTCCCAGCGAGTCCTGGCAAGTGACGGGAATTAATTTTACTGACGTAAATAGTCCTTTGCTATCCAGCTCACCCAAAGCTTCCGGTGGGACCTTTAGTTAAGCATGCACCGTGTTTCATCCAGAAAAATCAGGTCGGCCTCATTTCACCAGGCTAGCAGTCATGGGGGATCCGGCGCACAACCACAGAGGACCACCGCGTCGGATAGTAACTGTCTAGCGACGCCGCAACCCAAAAAGTCAATGGAACTACTTAACATGTAAGTTCGCGGAGAGTGAATGCGTTGGATTCGAGTCCACCCACCCACTTGGTAGACATTTCCAAGTACCAGTTGTGAATTCAATTTGGCCCGCTTTCTGTCCCCTTCCTCCTAAAGTCGATGCAAAAACAGAACCGCGGTCTAGCTCACGGCAGTCAGTTACTGCATACTTTATGAAGTAAAATATACTCGCCCGCGCGCAAGAACTCGTTCGTGAGCTGTTGTGGATTGTTCTCGAGTCCCCCTGACCTCTGTTCTCACTTGCCCTCCCGGTTCATTTCCAGCCTACGGGATGAGGTGTCAACCATCCAGATGCACGGGAATGTTGCGATAACACACATTCGTGCATTTCCGCTGTCCTGGCGAGAAATAGTGCCCTGAGGCCGACATCATAGTGTAAGTTGGACTGGCTAGGATTGACACAATCCTCATGTCGAAAATCGGCAGCGTGAACGGTGCGCTCTTCGAAATACCTTCTAAAACTTCATTCCGGGACGGCGATCAATCGATCCTGGCCTACTTGTCTGACAGTCTCCGAGGCCTCCTCGACTCGGATGTTCGATATGATGTCGTGACGTGACTGGTCCCTGGATGATGGTCACGTGATATGTCCAACTCACTGTTACCGGAAATCAGTGAGAACAGGAAGCAATACAAGGTCAGACTTGTTACCAGCCATATAGGATATTTGACAACAACTTAGAGAATGAGGACGCCTAAAACGCAATGGTGTTTGGGTGTACCGCATCCCAAAGTGGATCCCTGAATGATATTTGCTTTGTCGCCTGCACTGAAAACTTGAAGCTCGAGGTGATAAAATTTTACCTTCATTTATGAATTCTCATTTCCGTCTTGAGTGGCTACAGAGGGAATTCCGCGATGGTGATGGAATCAGTCAAGTGTTGCACCTTCGGCTTGGGAGCCAATCAAATGTAAGCAGCAAAGTCTGTTAATGGGGTCCGAGCACTGACTACCCTGAACACAATTCATGCCATCGACAGACAAGTAGTCTCCCAACCAAAACCAGACAGCGGAGATCCTATCAAGCTTCTGACACAACGCGGCCTTTCAAATTAGCAAAATATGCCTTGCATGCCTCCGAAACGTGCAGAGAGACTCAAAAGTGCTCCAGGATGGCTGTTCGACCTATCCCTTTCTCCCCTCTCTAGCCCTTCCACTTCGCATCCTCCCTTTCGCACTCGCGTTAAATGTCCATTCCTTACGAACAATTATACTCCTCCAGGAATGCTGTTCCAAGGACATCATACTTGAGGCTCCCGAGCTACCAAGGACTCCGCCGTAGAAGATACCATCCTTATCGGACGACCCGTATTCGGTCGTCTTATAGTACCATGGACATAATGGTGGGGAACACTAGTTAGTACAGAAGACGATTCTTATTTCCAGCGAAAGGAACTTGCCGAGGAGGTTGACTTCGAGGCTGATCTACTCCTCACTCAAGTAAATGCAATACCCTCGTTCTCTCTGGTCAGCACGCTCCATGTATAACTCGCTCTTTATGTCTACTGACTAGAGCGTAGCCAACGATCCCCGAGGATGATTGGACTAGCTTGCGCACGGTGATTTGTCAAGTGATTGGCCGAGACAGTGCGCACATGCGTCTCGGATTCATCCATTTAATCATTGTAAGACTTGACACAAAATATACTATCATTTTTTGGCTGAATGTGACGTTCAGGACTTAGCCTTTATCATGCGTAGTCAGCTTCGCCCACGCGCAGGCTAGCCGTGCGCTACGAGTGTCCCCCTTTCCCATTACCGTGTTCTTGTAGTATAATTCATTCCACGCGTTGTGCAGATCCTAGTCTTGGTTTGTGCATCTCCTTATGTACCTACTTACGTCCGTCCTTCGTAATTGACTTTCTTGTGGTTGCGTTACTATCGAGCCTGCGAGTACACACCAGGGACCAATTTTGAACTGGACTTTTCTTTGGGAAAGTTCTTAATCCAAAAAAGGTACCCGGGACCATGACCCACACGATTCTCCACCCCGACCTCGAGCTGGCATCGATGCCCACTCGGTCTACTGACCAGCCCCACGTTCGCTTTGCTTCCGAACTGACGGTACCGCCGGCGGACCGACAGCGGAAGGTAAGCATCACTCTAACAAATACCGAGCCTTCGTCAAATTCTCTAACGCCGCGGACTGACATGATTGGCTAGAACCATTCTTTTTATCCAAAAGTTGCACAGGAGAAGGGACGTTCTAAGCGCCAATCTTCGTTCGATCTATTCTGGCAGTGGGACACACTCTCCTCCCTCCCACCTGGCAAGGAGGAGCACAAGCCCAGCCAATCGACCCGGAGGCATTCCGTACCTGATTCAGAGGTATGCCTTCAAACACATGGTAACTAATTGGTCGCCGATGGTATGCTGTGGAACCAACAGGCTCACCTCGAGGACGAAAGAAATAGCACCACTGAGCAATACACGTCTTGCAGGAGGAAGTTGGTTTTCACAAGCTTCGGGTTTCGGTACACTCCACGAGCGACCTGCAAACGACCTACTGGTAGCGTGCCGCTGCAGGACGTTCTCAAATGCTCGCAAACGTTCCTACGGACACTCCCGCTTGAGTTGGATGGTTTACATGGGTCTAAGGCTGCAGGTTTAGTTTAGTGTGAAAACCTATAGTTCTTGAGGCATGCGAAAATGGAGTCCGAAGGTACATGCGTGATGTAACAAACGTACACAAGAAAGTAGATGGAAAACTACACCGTAATGTTTCTCAGTCCGCAACAACGACGAGACCTGCACGACCTCTTCTGATCCGGTCTTCCAAACCTCCCTCGCCACCAAATACTTTCTTCTGCTCCCCACTTAAGAAACCTCCTATACCTTTTGACTTTGCCCTTGCTTCGTTTTCAGCTTCCAGTTCGGCTTTCTCCTTCGCTAAGAGCTCCTTCAAACGCATTTGTCGATCGGCTTCCGCAGTAGAGGCGTTGGACTGCATGGCGGCTAGCCGCGCAGCACGATCTTCAACAACGCTGGTGGGTTTCGAATGCACTGGATGAGAACGAAGTTGTGGCGGGGGTGTCAAACGAGATCGTTTGGTATCCCTATTTGGAGGACTAGGGCTTCGTCGTCGCTTCCTTAAGTCATCAGCATACTGGTCCCTACGCCCTATATCTCGCGGATAACCTCGCCTATTGTCGTCGGATCCATCGGAGATTGACCTGGTACGAGTGCGATCACCTCGGCGTCTGTGATGAAACTCAGGACTGCGGCTTCCACACCGCCGTGAACTGTAGTCATCCTTGCGGTTGTTATAATGGAGGCTATCAGGCGACCGGGAACGACGAGTATAAGGACTGGGTGAACGTCTTGAATGATCGCGATTGTAGCGCTCGTGTGAAGGAGGACGGGGCTTGCGATAATCATTTACCGGGCTAGGGCTCCGTGAGAGTGTCCGTCCCCGTCTGTAATGTTCGGTGTCCTTTGATTTTCCTTTACCCTTCTTGTCTCGCTTCTTGTCCTTTTCTTTACTCTTCTTCGACTTGATCCCATTTCGCTCCTGCAATTCACGAAGGCGAAGAGGATTGGACATCAATGCCTGGTAAGCAGCCTGCTCCTGTTGCTTCATCGCAAGTAGCGGGTCCTCCCGAATTTTCGCGGCAACATCCCGTACGGTATTTGCATTTTGCACTGCGATAAAGTTCTTGTGCGAAGCTCCCAACTAGACAGCATATCAGAAAAGAACGAGCGAGAACCTAAGACGACATGCCTTGGCGTTGTCATCTGCAATCAAGATCTTGTCCACTCGCTTCTTTCCGAGAAGGTAGTCCTCCAGGTCGTTTGGATTCTGGCTGCTACCTGTCGCTGGAGTCGTATACATCCACTCCAGTTTCTCGGTTCTCTTCTTTCCTGTCTGTTCCTCTTGGAGGCGCTGCAGTTCTTGTAATTGGCGCTCCTCCTCCTTCTCCTTGCGCAACTGATCAAGTTTCTTCTTCTCTTCCAGCTGGAGGGAGTATACGTCGGTCGGGTGACATGCGGCACAGAGAGGTGAATACTTACGGCTTTCTTTTCTTCCAACCAGACCCGCTCCTGGTTCTTTAGGAGGAGCGGGTGCCAAGATTTCTTCATATTCAAGTCTCCGCCACCCATCTTGGCTAGATTGTGTGTTGGTAGTGCAGACGGGGTTCAGTGTGTTGTGGTAACTGTCAATGGACGGTAGATCGACCAATTGCCGCGACTTGGGTGACGCGGGACAAATAAAACCAAACACCTTGTTTCCCGTGGCAAGTTGGTTAAGGCTGGTGCAGGCCCGGTTGTACTGCGACTAAGTGCATTACCATGGTGATCCGTTGAACAAGCGTTCTAGCATTGACTTTTTATGACGCTGTACGAACCGTTTTTGCACTATACGAGTCCCCTTGGAGTATTTGCGCTTATTTGTACAGACCGCCCACCCGCAGGCCAAGGGCAGTCCGGTGGACGCCGCGCGCTCAGCATGACACAGACTGGAGCAACCACACACTCCGTACTCGGCCATGCCTGAGACACCAGATACCTACAACGATGCAGCGGCGGACGTGCCGCCATCGGAGCCACTGTTCGTCTTTATCGTGTGCGAGTTCGAATCCTGTTGACGTATCCCTACGACCACAGACCTCCGCGTTCAATATACACCCTTACCCGCAAAGAAATCACGCGCGGAATCGCCAATCGTTTTGTACACTCGCGAACATACATTGTCCTTTATCTTGCAATGGCCGCGCTGTCGGTCACCACTGTCGCACTCAGTTTGTCGGATGGCTGTCCGGGAGTTCCATTCTATGTTCTCGAGTTCGTCATCAACACTTCAATGATCCTTGAAGTCGGCGTTCGTTTCGTCGCCTTTGGAGGGGTGAGCTTTTAAAGTTAATGCTCATGGGTGGGTACTAAACTTGGACTCAGCAATTTTGGAGATCACCTTACAACATACTCGATCTCATCCTTACATTGTTTTGCGCAATCACCCTCCTGGTACTGGCATTTGCGGGCTGTGGTTCTACGAGCAAGGAAGAGGAAATGCTGGACACTCTTTTGCTTATAGCTCGGAATGTGCTACAGTTTGGCCGCTTGGCCGCGGTCATGAGACAGTGCGTTGGATTGCCTGACTTGTTATCAAGGACTGACAGGCCGGCAGGTCTGGCCAGTCGATATTTTCGCGGCCTAAACCTATCGACATATCTGCGGTTCGTCGTGCGGGGTATCGTAACCTTGACCTTGACCTTGAAGACGAGGATGAAGATCCAGAACTTGGTCAACCGTTGGTAGACGAGCCAATATTGTTTGATGCACAGGAAGATATACAAAGGAAGATGTCAGATATGCCCCGTGCAGTTCAAGCGGTTCATGAGCGCGATCAGGAAGACGTTTGGGCGGAGTTGGGATGACTTGAATAGAGAACAGGATGAGCATTCAGGTAGCTGGAGGTCGGCTGGCATGTCTGGCAGATGCTTCCTCTAGCGCCTAGGGGCACTTTGGCCACCGGAACTATACACACAATCTAGCTTTCGAATCTATTGCAGCGACCTTGCTACTCGGCAAGACGTTATCCCTCTTTACTTGATCTGTCAGCTACTAGTACATTGGTCAGGAATGTTCCTTGCGGCGGTATCATATTTCACATTCATGAAATGAAACTCAACCCATTTCGAATATCCTGTATATCTCGGGATAATATTACATGTAGATTATCAATGGAGGATGAAGGAGAGTCAAGATATCAAACCCATGTTCTCCTTGGTGCCCGTCAGTCCGTTTCTTCCGTATGATACCCTGCCCGCCGCATCGCAAACAAACGGTGTCTCGCAGCACCGAGCTCCTTTTCAAGCTTCAGGATCTCAACTTGCTGCTCCATCTCACGCCTCTTGAACTCCAAAACGGCCATGTTCTTATAGTCGAATTCTTCCTCCTGCATCTGCTTCGCGGAGACAGCCTTGACTTGCCTAACGAGCGCTTTGCAAGCTTCCGTGACAGCTTTGGCAGCGAGCTCCAGTCGTTCTTGGGTCTTGGACATTAGGTTTGCCTTGACACGAGACGCAGCAACCAACTGAGCCGTCGCCGCAGCGACCTCGTTCGAGGCAACGATGAGTTGTTCGAGTGAGTGCGTACCGGAGAGCACGCCGTCAGCAGTTTCGATGAGCAGATTCGTCGCAAACGCGACCGATTTCGCAGCAGAAATAAGACCCTCCGTCCACCTATTGTTACGCTTGTAGAACTGCTGCACGGAACTCGACCCTTTACCCTGGGCGACAATTTCCTGCTGAGACTCCGTTGCGGCCTGGATAAGGCGAGCAATCGCGCTCGTGATTGCCATCGCTGCGGAAAGAATTGACTCGTGAACTTGGATATCCACAGCACTGAATCTTGAAGAGTCCCGTGGACGAGACATGAGTTCTTGCAACCTCCGGGTGGCTGCCTCAATAGCTTGGGCGGCGTTAAGCATCTCCTGTTCAACGATGTCTCCGATATCCCCGTTGGCCCTCGCGAGGGCCCCGCCTTTCGAACCCTTTGGAACCAACGTATCGACGGTCTCTGATAAGCGGCTAAGGGCTATTCTGATTTCGCTGTTGTTACGCATGGCAACTTCTTTTCGCTGAGCAGGCTGAAGCAAGTCAAGCTTATACGACTGCAAGTTGAAGAAGAACCGTAGTCCAACATCACCAGCCGTCTTGGCGACGACGACGATCTTATCAGAAGCGTCGTCATCGTTGGCAAGTCGCGTGATGCCCTTGCAATTGATCAGAACGTCTGAAAGCACCTGAGCAAACTCATTGGCGCCCTTGATCACGTCGACATAGTCACCGCCCACGTCGCCTCCAAGATGAAGGTTGAAAATAGTGGCAAAATCTGTTGCGTTGTTGACGGCTTTTTCAATCATCGACAGGGTATATTCTGGTGTCGAATTAATGTTCCCAGCCGACGAAGGTGACTCGAGCTCGTAAATCGCATCGTCGATTTTTTGCACGCATGCCTGCAAAATGGAATCTGCGCGACGGTGAGATAAGCACTGCATCGTTTGGCGTATCATGGACATACCGATGATTTGGTTAAGCTTCTTACGGTTGTCCAAAATAAGCGTATCGATCTGAGCATTCGTTGCTTCCTCAGAAATATTTTGGCTCTGTGCGGAACGTCAAATCCCATAATGCAAGCTACTCAGAATGATGTTACCTGCTGGGCCTCCGACAACTGCTGAATAGTGCTGTCCATGCCCTCTTGGAGAATCATGATTTCTTGATCCTTCTCCTCGCGCAAGCGTTCCAAATCTCCACTAGCATTGTTGAGCTTGACCAACAGATCGTCAATTTGAAGTTGTTTCGCCTGCCAGCAAATCAGTATCATATAGAGCTATAGAAGAGGGAATTACCCTCAAAGAGTCCTCGAGTTCATTCAGTTGGCGGTTATACTTGCCGAGAACACTGGACACTTCAGAACTTTTTGACCGTGCAGCGTCTTCTGCCCGTTCGTTGGCAAAATTGAGCTCACGACGTAAGCGCTCGAGCTCATCCTTGTGCGATGACTTCTGACGGTCAACGTCAAAGCGGGCTCTGTCACGCTCGCGGATCATGTCTGCAAGTTCAAGGTTCTTCGCCTTCAAGTCCCGTTCCATGCGTTCCATACGATCGACCGCTTCTTGAGCAGAATTTGCTTTGAGCTGCATTTGCTTGAATTTCGCAAGCATATCCAGGTGTTCCGTCCGTAGCTGGCTGTAAAGCTTGGCTAGCGCTTCATATTTATTCCGCCATAGCATCACTTGGTCTTGTAATTGCTTGATCAACTCGTCTTTTGAGGCCATCTGGGCACCAATATTTGCAGCGCTCGCTGCTAGCTCCCCTTCCAGCGCTTTGACCCGCTACGCTCAAGATATCAACTAACCACAAAGTCGATAAGAGATAGGAAACATACATGGTCATACTGCTCGAGTAGGAGCTGGTCTCTTTCATATTGACCTCTCATAGCGAGCAACTCTCTTTGGTAATCGCTTGCTTGCTGAACAGCTTGGCTGTTGTACTGCATCATCTGTTGTTGCAGGAGTTGTTCTTGCGCAAGGCGTTCTCGTTCTGCCTGTTCGTGCTGACGCTGTTCAAATTCGCGCTGCTGCTGTGCTTCAAGCTCCAACCTTTGCCGCTCTTCTGCTTCTCTTTGGGCACGCAAGGCAGCTTGTTGGTCTTCGTACTCCTTGAGCATCCGCGCCTGTTCGCTGACAGCTGCAGCATCTGGAGATGGTGCTGGGGGAGGAGCGGGCGTCATAGTAGACTTTGGTCGTGCCGGGAGCTCTGGGGCATTGTCAGGAGTAGAAAGGTTGGGTGGTTCCTGGTATTTTGTGATCAGTGGCAGAAGACTGATAAAGAAAGAAGTCTAACTTGACCAAGCTTTGGTACATTAATGAGACCAGTCAAATACTTGAGATTAGAACACTCGTAGTAGAACTTGCGCAAATTGTGGTGTTGTGCGTTGAAACGTTCACGCAGTGGTTCCAATGCCTCGTGGTCGTTCGTTCCTGATGAATGAGATCAGCAATTGCTTTGAAAGGTGTAGGAATCTTACTTCGGTAGAGAGCTCTCAGCATGCTGGTTATGAACCTGTAGATACCCCAACTCTCCTTGACAAGCGGTACCAAAGAAGAAATTCGACACTCATTGTTGGCCGAATGTCGGAAGTGTGCAAAAACCATCCTTTGGAAAGACTCTATTTGATCTTGCAAGCCCATAAGATCAGTAATAGTCTCGTATCTGTGGCCTCTTGAGCTATCGAGGAGTTCATCAGTTCATGTTCCTTACCCTTCGTTGGGATCGTCGATGCCTTTGAGGGAGATATACTCCTCATACTCGAACAGGCCATTAAATTCAGGGCGTAGACGGTGGAAGCGAAGCTTGGCAAGAATGAATTGGACGTATGTTCGAATTAAAGATCCATATCCTGGTACCGCTTCAGATGATTCTGGAATAGAAGACCAAATGAAACGAACCTCGCTGGCCGTCGGTGGCAACGGTGCGGGCACAAGTCTCAAGCCATCCCGTTTGTCCATGAGCTTCCTTAATAGTCTATATTTTCTGAGCATGAGCAGCCATAGGCATCAAAATATTCCAATCGGACACGAACAGTAGGGTGACCCTCCTGTAGGACTTTATGAACAGTAATGAGAGCCTTGAATGTCTGAACTTCATCAGATAATATCGGCTGGACCCGTAGTCCGCTCCAAAATGATATTGAGCTGTGGTAATCCCATGTGTACACGATACATTCTGTGACAAAGTCAAACATGGATGACGGGAGTGCTACGAGCCATGGACGCACTCCGGACGTGTTTCTGCTTTGGGGCAGTCTCATCGGGGCTGGTGGCTTTCTTGATATTAATTACTAGTTCTTGCTCGGCCTTGTCTTTATCGACTGGGCGGGTGGGATAGTGTACCTCATCACCCCCATCAATGTCGAAGCCAGGACGTCTCCGGTAAGACCTGCAATAATAATGTCAACTGCGTTTCGATGCGTGTGCGTTTGAGGTGCTACTTGCATGTCGTCCAGACGGCCTGCTGACGGAAGTTGGGAGATCAAGAAATGATTTGTAGTAAGCTACGGCTCGTGGGAAGTTGGAACCGGTGCCAGACTCATACCACCTCCCCGAAATGTTCTCTTTATTTCGCAGCAGGCTCTCCAGGGGTATATCACCAACGTCCAGGTTGGTTCCTAGCTACCAGAGGTCACAATCACGCCGACTATTCCACATTGGAGAGCCTATAGGATCGACGCCATCCAGTTATGAAGCTAAGAAATCGTCTTGGTCGAGCCCGACGATCTTGCTTTTGGGTTTCATCCCAATTTTCACCTTTGCTCTGGGGACATGGCAACTACAACGCCTAAAATGGAAGATCAACCTGATCGATGAACTAGAAGAAAAGTTACAGCGCGATCCCATCCTGCTTCCAAAACGAATAAAGTGCGAGCATCCTCCCTCCACAAAAGTGGTGCTCAACTCATTCCCATTCCAAGTGTCTCCGTGATACCAGAGTTTACTTTTCGGCGGGTATTACTCCGAGGTTGCTGGGATCATGCACATGCAATGCTACTGGGTCCCCGCGTTCTTGACGGTACACACGGTTACCACGTTATTACACCTTTGGTAAGGACGGATGGCTCTACTGTTTTGGTGGATCGCGGCTTCATCAGCAAGGAATTTACGGACCGTTACATGCATGGGGAAGAAGGAGAAGTCGAAATCCTAGGCATGCTCCGAACGTCGCATAAACGAAATTCGTTTACTCCAGATAACCTGCCCGCCGAGGGCAAATGGTACTGGGCGGATATTGATTCCATGGCTGAGTCTGCCGGAGGAGAGGCTGCTGGTGTCCAACCTGTGTTCATTGAACAAATCTTTGGTGAGTAATCGTACAACGCCGGGGTGATGTTAACACTCGTCTTATAGATGGCCATGCGGGAGATGCGACTGCGTACCTTAGTAAAGGTATACCAGTTGGACGCTCTGCTACTGTTGATGTGCGTAACGCTCATCTGTCGTACGTGATTACTTGGTATGTCCTGTCTCGCAGTCATGTGCGTGTTTAATCTGGCCTCAATAGGTACTCATTATCGGTCTTCACCGCTGCGATGCTTGGGCGTGTCATTATGAAACGGAGGGCACAGCCAAGTCGACCTATGCCCCGGCGATGAGCTCGAACGTGACCTGGGTCATCTTAGCCACACACTTGTCTACGTTCTTGATACTCTTTCATATGATGTGTATCGCTCATTGAACGATTTAGCGGGCATAGCGTACCACCCCCTTCACCCAAGTGAACTCATTCCCGTCTTTGTGCGAACAGCAAGTGGCGTGTTGTTCTCCGGCGTTATTGTACTTTTTTCGACGTCTTGCTTTGACAATGATCGCTTTCTTTCAGCTGAATCATGGAGACGCGCCACCTCGAAAACGGAGAACATATAAAAGGGGTTCTGGTGCACTGGGCAGCGTATTAATCATGTTCACTGGTAACCTCCACTTTTCTGGTTCGCGCCGCGCCCACTATTCCGAGCTCAATGTCGTCCCGCTCGACTCATCAACGACCGTAGAACAGACAGATAATGAAGTTGACAATCGGCACGGAACGAAGCCTGGTTCGCGAGATCTTTCTAGTTCTGTGGATACAGTGCCAAGTGGCTCTGAACAACCCAGCTTTGCAGCAATAATAACAGAGCTGAATGGTGACCACTTCCTGTAGCTCTAGTGTATGAACAGATACTAACACCGTATATCGTAGACAAAAACCACCATGAAGATGTTGGACAGCCTGTGCATGCCACGCCGCGAAAAGATCGTACATCGTTCAGTCGGCATCAGTGTCGGACCGTTGCTCGAGCCCCTGCGGATGACACTGATCAATCTTTGGCGACTGAAAAGATTCCCTCGCAGCCCTCACCAGAGGATTTGGCGGTTTTGGACACGCTTCTAGAACGTGGGTCATGATACTTTAGGATGACGAGCACTTGTCTGACAATATTTAAGAGCTTCGGTCGCCCTGTACAAAGAGGCACAGGCCGCGAGCACGCCCACCCTCTCCGATCCCGCTAGTTCCCAAGGAGAAACCATTGAAAGTCTCGTCTCCCGAGCGGAGCCCTGCCTTCAGGGCAATTGTTTTTACTCCGAGCGAGAGCAGTGGGCATGCTCACCGTAGATGTCTTGCACGGCGAGGGTAGCACCTATCATTTGTTGTCAAATCAAAGTACATCATCTCCGTGGGAAAGCTGTCGATTGATATATTGAAGTGTACTCAGTCGCGGTCCTTACTGAATCCTTCTGCCATCATGGCGGGCTTGTCTGAACCCAGCCCGACGTCTCGACCACTAGCATCTTCTCAAGCACCTGTTCGCATACGTTTTCCCGACCGGTTCCTCACTACTCGCGCGGCCGGCGATTCCTCGAGGTCTTCTTCTGTCAGCATTACCGCACCTGCACAATCTACGCTGGAATCACGGTTACCCAGTACTACTGTCTTCGATCCGACGGGAGGCAGGCGACGCGTCCGTTCACTGGGACCCGATTCGATGCTGTCGAGTAGCAAGTTGTCCAAGAATACTTCTGTGCGCCACCACGGATCTCGCAAGAAGAGCCCTCCCCAAGGCCAAAGTTCTGCCCGCTCCCCGCTGAAAGTCGACCCATTTCTGTCCGACTTTGAGCCGAATGCTTTCTCAGACGAATACGACCTTTGTGAGTTCCTCACTGCCTTTCTGTACAGCCTCTAAACTTGTGGACGGTGTCACCATAGCTCATGAGGGCGAGTAAATACAGTCTCGCGGAAGCGTTCTCTGAATGTCCTTGACCTATTCAGATCCGAAGATACTGCAAGACGTTCAGCGCGCCCTACACCTTCAGTCGCGGCGACGCGAACGCATGTTGCAACAGGTGCATCATACGTCTGATGAAGTACCATCTTCGACGGACATACCTTCGAACATGAGCGCATCATACGCTTCCACGTCCACAGCTCCACCTGTCCCACATTCATCTCCACAGCATCTGCAAGCCGTCAACCTTCCGCTCGAGGTGGATTTTAGTCCGTCGACTCGATCCGTACCTCCCCACCCTGTCCCGCTCTCCTCCAACGGTGGTGCAACTCTGGACTGGACTTGTTCCCAGTCCGAAGACGATAAATTAGACCGTCGCTGGACAATTTCAAGAGGCAAACGAAAGGCCAAGGAAAGAATGCTGCCATCCAGCAAACACATTGTCGAGAAACAGGAGGCACTATTCACAGGTCTGCCACATGGTCATTCGAATTCAGCGTCTAACACATCATGGTTATAGATAAAATTTCCAGGATAAGAGCTGAAGCATCATCACCAACGGTTCGCAAGGCAGCCATTGTTAGCGAACAGCTAGGGAGACGGTACAATATTTTGTATGGCTCTATAGCTACTGGGGAACCTCTGGGTCTTGCGGAGATAACTCGCTGGCAGGCTGGGTTGGGAACCGAGACCCGAGCATGGTTTGATGATGCTGAGCCACTGACCTGGTTGAAGCATCTACTAGACCGACATGGAAAACGGCGATCACGATGGCACGTGTCTGCGCTCATCGTAGAAGAATACATCAAGTTCAAGAAGGGTACTACTTCGTCTACATCTCTACCACAATCGCCGACTGTGTCGTCTTCAGTTGGAATTCCCTCGTCCCTCTACCACACATCCTCAGCCAAACGAATCTCGGTTCCTCTATCAGACTCCTCACCTGCCACTTCCCTCAGTCGGGTTCGTTCATCTGACGGTCATGTATTTTTCGGGCCCTTGGTCGAAAACACCGGTGATTCTCTTGGTAATTTACAGGCGCACGGAGAAGCGAAAGCCAAAGGTTGGAGACATACTATTCCCACCTTCTTCGATCCTGGTAGCACTAGTCTTACTCCCTCGCCATATCGCCACCGTAATTTTTCTGGTGGATTGTCTCCAACAAGTAGCCGTGCCAACTTCCCCGACATTATCCACCGTTTCCGACGATATCCTGCGGGGAGCGAAGATGGTTCCTCACCATTTGGTTCTCAATCCGAAGATCAGAACGACTCTGTACCAGATGGGCCCCGTAGAAAGAACGAGCGGAAGGACCAATCTCGACTGGACACGACTGTGGAGACGGCAATCTCAAACGACGTACCCGACATGCTTATTGTTCCTCTTCCGGCAGACTCCACTTTTTCTTCTGGGCCACAGAGTCCTCTTGGCCACGATGTTATCGTACTCGAGGAGACTCCTCCGGATACTACTCTTTCTCAGCCTAGGGTCCTACCGCGAAAGCGTTCGTACCGTAGCACTTCCCTACCTATCTCACCAAGCACCTTCCAAATGCTGCCTCAGTCCAAGGACCAGCTCAACGGGCGAGATCAGATTGAATTGGAATATCAGCTAAGATCGAGGTGCGCGTTTCGTGGTAGTCTGTTAATGGCTACTGTCTTATGCCTCTTAAGGACGTTGGAAGATATGAAGAACCATAATCACAGACTCCGCCATCGAATGCAGCGAGTGGCTGCTGACATCCGAGAATACGAACTAGTTTGTTCTAGCGTGATGCCATCACTAGGTATCACCTATCGTAGTCTCCCAATGGAGTTACTCGATGCCTTCAGTCACGATCCCTCGGCTGTGACCAGCGGGACTCGTAAACGCCAGGGTTGGAGGGTCGTCGAGGACATACATGCACGGGTACTCCGACAACGCGAGATCCTTGCTAATTTTCTTTCTGGAGTGCAGACTGAAGACGATACGATGCCTATACCGGAAAATACTCTGGATCTTCCGATCTCTACGCTCATGGAGAAGTTACAAGCACTCGAAAAGGAACGAGAGCCCTTGAGGGAACAAGCCGGTCAAGTATCACAAATGCTAGCAGGAGTCAGGGCGTCCCATTCGATCGTCAAAGAGGAGTACAACGATGCTTTATCCTATACGTCCGTTGTCTATCCAGAGGTTTATTTCTATTTTCTTTCACGTTCTTTATGCTTACCCGATGAATTTTCAGCTTTCGCATATTGTTGCATTAGAAGAGAGCTACAGAGACCAGTATCAACAAGTTTGGGAACTTGGCATGGATGCCTTAACTGTCATCCTCGATACGATTGCACCATTTTGGAGAAACTACGGAAAAATCATAGGGGAAGACATGCAGGATTTCATAATCATTCCCTGGTATCGAAATGAGTTTACAGGAGAACCCAAGCGCTACCTGATACAATCGGTTCCTAGTCGGTCCCTCCGCCATTGGGTTGCACTCTTCTCCTTCGGTATTCTCTCTTTGTTCATCACCTACTTGCAAGCGCGGGCCGCGATCACATCTGCATGGCATTACCGACTCTTGTGGATTGATAACCAAGCGTTCCGTTGGGTAATTATACCGTTCTTCTGGTTGGTGATCCTCATTCAATGGCTCGCTCTTATGTCCGAGATTTGCGTTGTCCTGTTGTATGTTGCTGTCGTTGCGTGGTGGCTGGGATGGTTCATTGGGGTGTGTACATGACACTGATCAAGCGCTTCGCAACATCTACGTATACTATTGTTATCTATATATCCTACAAGTCATTCGAGCCCTGGGCTCAGGTTGTAAGGTTAAGAATTGGGTGACGTCTTTACCGATTGTGGTGCAGGCTGCGAACTCTCGTCGATGGGCGGCTTGTGTGAAACTGCCGCTTCGTTGGGCAGGGAGGTCGTGGTTTCGCCCATTCGCCCATTCTCTACACAAGGTCGGCAATACCCTGGGCACACAATCAGTCAAACAGTGAAGAAGAGTGCGACCCTTCACCTACTCCCTCCCATGATCAGTGGTACGTTAGCTTGACCGCACGTAAAACAAGCAATCTTTGGTGGGGGAATCTGACTCTTAGGGTGCGTTTGCCGCTTGCGCTTCGTTGTCGGTGAGCCTGGGGGGTCTTGTGCAGGCTTACGAGGTGCGGATCTCCGTTTTGGTCTTCCACTTTCTGCTGAAGGTTTGATAGGCTTCATAGCATATGAAGGCAGGGCAGCCTTAGAGGACTATGTGAGTACACCTTGTCGTATAATACGCGTACGCGTACGTTCTGTATTTGGGTGAGTTGCGATCCTTCAGGTAGCCGATAAGCTAAAAATTTCTGTTCGGGCGGTTCCTGCAACAGTGAAAGCATAAAAAAAGAGTCAAAAATGAAGGAGAATTCACTACAATTTCCATAAGAATCTTTTGGTTTTCTTCCATTTTTTCCTTGGACCCGACCCAGCGCGAAAAAGTGTCCCATACATAGGAATTCGCCATCCTGAAATGAAATTCAACAACTTGCTTTGGAGGTAATTCCATGCTAGTTTCAGACGTAGCAGGATCTTGTGGTAATGTCATCCCAGGGAACGGAACGATGGTGGTCACCGTAAGGTCACCGATTGACCCAGGATTGCTGAGTGCGGGAACAAACTCGCACGCAGCGGGCCCGCGAGGAAATATCCAGCGGTCTGAAGGTGCGTCCCGGAACTCTATCACGATATCGAAGTCCTTGGCAGTAGCTTGGAATGGGTGTTGCTGTGGCGCTGCGGGTGGTGTTGGGATTGGGGCACTAGATGGGTCCTTTCCTGTTGTACTTGATTGCGGTACAGTAGCAGGAACACCTGTTACTGGGGAACTCGTCAGTGGTTGAATAAGAAGACCAAGAGCCTTAAGCTGATCCGGCGTCGCCCGCCCTGAAGCGGCAAGTTGCAACAGGTTTGCAAGGGTTGGATTTGACGTCGCTGCAGCATTCACCTGAGATATGAGGCCAGAGGATACAGGAGAGGTGGAAGATTGCTGCGGCAATAATGTATTGGATTCCCCAAGAGACCCCGATGACGAGGAAGGCAGACCCGTCTGTGGCTGGTGAGTAGCCTGTGCTAATGGATTTCCTGGTGTTGTCTGGTACACGAACGTCGTTGGTTGAGAGAATTGGCGATAGTGGACTTCGAACACTGTCGTATCTATAAAGGAATGGGGACCGATTTGAAGTGTGCATCTGCCGCGGTTATAGATCGTGTGCGGGGGTGGCACGACATCGGGTTGCTTCCCTCCCCTTCCACGGCTCGAGAACTTTGGAAACATGGAACGGAGCCATTTATCCCTCGCTGCCATGATGGTAGTGAGCGACAGTCATGATCTACTAGGGGACTGATTGATCTAACATTGCTTCAATGATTGCAATATGACAAAGCTGGCAGAAGTCAGGCGAGCACACGGTTCCAAGGACGGGTGCTTACCTTTCTGCAGGTGATTTCAGATCGGAGGGTTCGCTGTCGCTGCCACCGGCGACCTCCCAGTCTGGGACGTCACCGACAGGTAACTTCAGTGCTTGACTGCGAATCATAAGGATGTTTGTTTGGCACTGTTGTGCGATATCTTTCTTGATCTCTTCATCGCTCGTGAAATATGAGCACGCGTGTTCGTGAGTCCTTCTCTCTTGTAGGCCTCCCTACCAAGCCAATACAGTATTCAGAAAAAGGCGGTACCGTATTTCGTCCTGTTGCTAAAGCGCGGCCACGCGCTGCCGAGAGTACTCCACCACAATCCTCGGTAACCCAGGACAACCGTATCTCACAACCTCTCCCGGAGGCCCCTAAGACCACAGACCCGGTTTCTCAAGACATAGCACCAGTTAGAATTATCCACACGCCCTCCACGGTCCTCCCACAGCTTTCGTTGCAGGGGAGTGTCGACCATGTAATCCCTGCAGTCATCGCGAGTACCACCAAGCAAGGAGTTCCGATCCTCGTGTCCTCTTCCAGAGTCACCACACCGGTACAAGTACCTGCACAGATGCTTACGTCTATCGCAGAAGGGACGTCTACGTCGGCGGGCCCTTCCCATGTTGAGATGCCGAGCATTGAACAAACTAGGTCTCAAACCAAAAGGAGAGCGCGCTCAGAGTCGGTAGCTACTACATCTCCAAAGAAGCCTAGAAAAGCGCGACGACCCACAACACCAGGGTTCGATGCAGATGAAGAGCCCGGGGAGGACTTTGATCCGACTTCCGTCACCATGGCTTCTTTATGTGAAGATACTGGTCATGGCCGGGTAAGCAGCAAAGCAGCGCAAATTCTTGACAACCACCTCGCTTGGAAGAAGTCCAACAAGGATAAACGGGTGAGAATGAAGGCGCTGATGGAGGCGAAAAAGTATGGGAGGAGTGAGGACGGCGATACCGCGCAAGTGGGGCGTCCAGAAACTGATTCAGAACGAACCCCAGCCGCAGATTTAACTCCTGTACAAACATCCCTACTGGCAGACACTAGTCTTCCTTCGACCATGGCGGATACCTCCGGGCAAGGCTTCGATTATTCCCAAAGCGTTGCCACTAGCCGGTACAATGTTCAGGTCCGAATTGGACCCAACGGAGAGACTATCGTCGACGAAGAATCTTTGTTCGTCGATCGCAATGCTGAAGAGGATACCACAGAGTATACACACGTTGAAGAGTCCGATGTCACAAAGTTTACTAATTCTGCTACGTACTCGAAGCGCTTCCGCGGTTCGCGCTGGAGTGCAGAGGAAACCGAGTTATTTTACGACGTAAGCCGGTTCTGCATGATTGACTATACTTTGCTTGACGCTTTCAAGGCTCTCTCGCAGTTCGGCGAGAATTATGAACTCATTTCATACGTACTCCCCGGTCGGGATCGTAGAGCATGTAAAAACAAATTTAAAACTGAGGACAAGAAAAATCCCCAGCGTATTAATTACTGTCTGAACAATCGCAAGCCGTATGGTTCGTATCCATCTCGAAGGTCTCCTGTGTTCTTTCTTACGCCAAAAGCTCAGATATACAAACCCTATCCCGTATGACCGGGAAGGACTTCAGTGGCCCAACCCCTGAGATACGGGCCCCGATAGCATTATCGATGGTAGAGTCGCAAGGCAACTCGGAACCAAACCAATCTCCAGCTTCAGGACAAACCGTGGGCCCATCATCGGCCGCTGTTGAGCATATTGAAGAAGTCATCAGAGACATTTGAGTGAACACATGTGTGTTGGCAGATCACATTTATCCTAACAGGACGTTTGAGCCGGGGTAGCTCAGCTGGGAGAGCAACAGACTGAAGCTAGTATTGTCGTTTTCTGGAGGTCCCGTGTTCAATCCACGGTCCTGGCATTTTTTAACCTAGCTGCGTTTGCCGATTTGGCTTCGAGCACGTGGATTTCTCGTCACGTCGTTCCTCCAGTTGTCCAGGAAGCCCGCTGCGAGCGAATACGAGATGTGATTACATCCAGCAGTCCTGACTGTAACGACTCCGGTGCGTGAATGGCGCCGCGAGTGTGTCCGAACTCGATTCCCAGTCCGCAGAAGTGCTTTCACCTGCTCGGGATTGGCGGGCTATGCATTTCCCTGATTTGGTATGCGGGTGATCCTTCACGTGACGGGCGCGTCCATTCTAGTATTTCTTGTGGTTGCAGGAGAACTATCACCCAGCACTTCCATCGTTTCACGCGATCAGTATGGCTCCACGTCGTGCTACTGTTCCAGAGGAGAGCGTGTCCCCACCGAGTCGGCCATCGAGTCCTCCGGTAATGGAGGACGTCGAAGATGTAAGCTGTAGCCCATTACCATCAACTGAAAACCAATTTTTTTCCAGATGCCCTTCTTCGACAACGTGGACGAGCTTCAACAACAGGTGCGATTGTACCTGCTTGATCTATTAAGCTCTGAAAATATCAGGGCATAAACGTACAAGATATTCTCAAACTCAAGGTAAACCGACTATCGTTCTACGTAGCGGATCTAACGAGTTTTTCAGAACGCTGCGATACATACTATATCAGGAGTTGTGATGACGACGCGCCGGCATCTCCTCAAGATTAAGGTCTGCACTTTGATCGTCGCAATGGCTTATATATCTATCGTCTATACGCTTTAGGGCATGTCGGAGGCGAAGGTCGAAAAAATCAAGGTAGCTGAATATATGCGCTCAAACCACTTGATCTTGTTATTTCTTTCACTTAGGAGGCCGCACAGAAAATCGCGGTAACCAATCCATCTAGGACACAATGCAGGGACTCACTGCGTACATAGGGCTCTTCGTTCGCCACAGGGGTCGAAGTTCAGGATCGTCGAAAACGCGTGCTTGTGATTAGTACGGGTAGCAAATCTGTAGATGCTATCCTCGGAGGTAGGCAGTTCATCTTGCCTCGAGTCAGCCAAAGTTAGTTATCCAAACGATGCCGAACAGGAGGAATCATGTCTCAGTCAATAACTGAAGGTGACTATTTCCCTGGTGATTGCTAACCAGAATAAGACCTTCCTCCCGAAAGTATATGGCGAGTTCCGGACAGGAAAAACACAGATGGCGCATACAATGTGTGTGGTAGCTCAGCTTCCGCCCGAGCTAGGAGGGGCTTCGGGGAAGGTATGTCCCCTGTGTTTAAGATCACGTAATTTTACTGTAATTCATTCAATTAGGTAGCATACATCGACACTGAAGGCACGTCAAGATGGCTCACTTTTCGACGTCAAACTCATTGCACCCCAAGGTACCTTTCGTCCTGATCGAATTCGGGCGATTGCGGATCGCTTTGGGGTGGATGGCACGATGGCATTAGAGAACATTCTTTATGGTCTGTTGGAACACCACACACTTCAAATTGACGACTGCTCATAGTTTCCTTGAAGCCCGAGCGTTCAACAGCGAGCATCAGGTCAAGGTTCTACAGTTGGTTCTTCTCGGGTACTCATACTAAATCTGCAGATGGAGTTAATAAATGAGTGCTCCCTTCGCTTCGCAGAGGACAAAGACTTCCGTCTTTTAGTACGTAGGTGTCCTATTGCTGGTTTTATTATTTCACTTTTGAAAGATCGTCGACTCCATTATGGCTCTCTTTCGAGTCGACTACTCCGGAAGAGGCGAGTTGAGTGAAAGGCAACAGAAGGTGAGCACACTTGAATGCACGTTGGAAAAAATGATACCCATGCACGTACGTACATCATAGCTTGCTCAGGTAATATCCATGTGCGCCAACAGGGGAATTACAATAATCACCGTCCACAGATGCTGTCCAAGCTAACCAAGTTGTCTGAGGAATATAACGTCGGTAGCCTGACTAGTTTTGTATTTCTCCGTTGACCGTGGTATAGATCTCTGTGCTTATTACAAATCAAGTCCAATGTACTGTTGCCTCTCTTTTCCACGTGATAGTTTCTGATAATCCTCAGCCGATCCCGGAGCAACCATGACTTTCGTAGCTGGTGGTGCTCTAAAACCTATAGGAGGGCACATTCTCTCACATTCTTCGGCAACCCGCATATTCCTGCGAAAAGGTATGTACGTCAGAAGCATGTAAAAAAGAGATCTAACCGTATTATTTTTCTATTCACTGGCAGGTCGTGCTGAAGAGCGCGTGGCGAAATTAGTCGACAGCCCTGATCGCCCTGAGAGCGAGGCGTCCTATAAACTAGACGAAGGCGGCTGGGCCGATGTTTGAAATTCTTACCATTTCATGGACGGCTACGTCTCCCCGCCTCGTACCGACCAGTCTATTCAGAAGCACAGGTCCCAGTAAGGGGGTTTCCACATTCACGAGCGTTTATTTTATTTCACGTCCCTGAAATACATCAATGCACATGTAACTCTCACCTTACTGGGGAGCAAGGTCATTTTCCTATCACCTTGCCTACCGAACGTTAACTCAAGACCCGCAAGTAAGCGGTAATAACAGCAGACTTGACAGACTTGAAGCTTGAAGCTCGTCTCAACTCTTCTCCCAGCAAGGTCCCTGCCGGCAATGCCAACCCTAGTCAAATCCAATTTGTCTTCAAGATGGGCGTGCTACAAATTGACGAAGTATTTGTTGTGAATACCACTCAAGCTGAGCACGAGTGGAAACCAGGTACACACTAATAGAACCTAAGCTCCAGGAATAAGAAACCTGTGCCCAGCGCCATATATTCCAGGGACAGATTGGCCGGTGCATGTTACTAAATTTAGTACCTAGCTTTATCACGACGACCGTCGATGTAGGTTTGTAAATTGAACGCGAGCAGAACTACTTGGAAGTTCAAGTTGGAGGTACCTGCTTTGCGACAGATGAAATGGTGCTCGACCGCACTTGATGAGGCTCGATATTTTAGCCAAGTCTTAAGCCTTAGGCACGGTAAAGATGCGTGAAGTTGTTTCAAATTTTAACTACGCTTCAATGGAGATGGTACTTGGTACTATGGATACAACCACCCTGAACGCGAGACGTCATGTGACCGACACGACCAACGCGATGAACAAATATACAAAAATAATGTCATTAGTCCGTTATGCGAAACGTCATGGTATTTCCGCGTCGGTGGTCTTTGGTCACGTTCATTCTAACCACCACCTGCAAACCCGGACATGACTGTTCGACTTGATCTCGATGCGTCTGTAGCAGAATCAAGTACTCGGAGAGCCCTTCTAGATATCTCGCTTGCAGTGGCGAAGTGCAAGAAAATTGTGGTGGTCACGGGCGCCGGTATCTCGTGTTCGTGTGGGATCCCTGTAAGTAGACGTCGGTCGTTATCTCAGCCTTCAGTATATTCACTTTTTTTTTCAGGATTTCCGTTCATCGGACGGACTATATGCGCTCGTCAAGCAGCAACATCCCGACGTTGTATTAAAGGGTCGAGACCTCTTTGACGCGTCGCTATTTCGCGACAAAACATCGACAGCTGTTTTCTATACCTTTATCTCTCAGCTCAAGCAACGCATTGATTCCGCCACGCCGACACCTACTCATCGCTTCATCAAGACACTCGATACCAAACAGAGGTTGTTGCGCTCCTATACGCAGAACATCGATGGCTTTGAAGAAAGAGTGGGACTTCGTGGTAGCTCATATCAAGACAATTCTTCTAAGAAAGGCAGATCGAGATTGAGGGCCAGTGAAGTTCGCAACGTCCAATTACACGGTGATATTCATCGTGTCCGTTGCACCCTGTGTTCATCCGATCTGCCCTGTACGGACGGTTTTCTGCGTATGTTCAACCAAGGATTAGCTCCAGAATGCCCGGACTGCAAGTCGCGTTGTAAGTGCCTTGTATTGCGCGTTTCAGGTCTCATCAACCGTTGGATTCTTAGCGGACGCTCGCTTGGCTAGGTCAGCTCGACCTCTCAAAGTTGGCAACCTTCGCCCAGCTATCGTACTATATGACGAAGTTCATCCGTTCGGAGAAGATATCGGGTTCATTCAGACCCAGGACATGGCACGGAAACCTGATATGTTGATTATCATGGGCACCTCTCTGAAGGTTCACGGGCTAAAGAAACTCGTGAAAGACTTCTCGAAAGTCGTTCACTCCTCTCAAACCACTTCTACCGGCACTTCAAAGTCTGGCAAAAATTGGCAAGGGAAGGTCGTCTTCGTGAACAAGACTCCACCGGGCAGCGAATGGGACGATGTGATAGACTACCATATTTCTGGGGAAACTGATTGTTGGGCGGAGAGGGTTCTCGAGGATTGGAAAAAGATGCGGCCATCGGATTGGGAGGTTCAACAAACGCTAGATGGTGATAGCGTGTTCAAGGTTGTGAAGCAGTCAACCTCTACGCTCCCACAGAAAAAGGGTGAGCATCTAAGGGTCCCCTCAGACGCTTTATTCATCACGTGTTATAGCCACATGCAGGCGGAAATCATTCGCGGATAACACCTGCCGGGAAGAGATAGTGTGTTCCCTTACCCCTCCATTCAAACCAACCTCGAGTGTGCCGTCTTCACCTGTTAAACGACGGCAATCGGACTACCACTATTCCGACATCGAATCGAGTCCACGGAAACGGAGAGGCGTGCACAAATGTTTGGGAGAGCGGGAGATGGGGGTAAAACGTCTCCTGTTCCTGGATACGACAAATTCCACCCCACAGCTTGACAATCCGATGCTACCCGAATCGCAACCTCCAAGGGCTTCTAGCCGTCAGTCAAGGACTCGAACATTATCGGAAGAGCGCCCCGCAGCCAAGGCGCCCAGAACAAGGAGCGTCACACGACGCGGCAGGGAGGTATGGGTAGAGATCAAGAGAACATGACTACAGGACAGTCTAGGGTGTAGATTATCATTAAGACTGTATGCTAAGTGTGGCGTCTAATGTGTATTATCTTCAAAGCAGTCACCACTACATCAGCGTTGACTTGCCAACAAGGAGTAACAGAACCCGGCCAGGTAAAGGTTGAAAATTAATTCAATGGCTACAATACAGCAGGGCAACACTTCCAAAACATTAGCCTCCGCACAGATCACTCACTAATCAACTCCGACACACTCCAGTCCTCGAAGGAACCATCTGGTAGGTATCGTCGAATGATCAACGGAATTTTTCGCTGCGAGAGCTCCTTGATGGCAATCTGCAAGGCATCTGTCTCTCCGTCCAAAGGAACGAGGACAGGGGCATTCATACTGCTCTCGATGAGCCGAACGGAAGAGTCGTCCATATGTCAACTGACGTACCTTATCTGCAATGCCCGAGTCCCAAGTATTCGCGCCCGCTCATATTTGGTCAGGTAGGGAGTGGTTACCCTGACTTTATTTGGCTGTCTTTCGCCTTGCATGCCAGAGCCAGAGGGCTGCTGAGGTAACTGCTCCTCCCCGTTTACCATTTCCTGGTCATGATCCGCACCATTAACACCATTGGGATGGGAGACCTCGCCATTGGCATCCTCCCCCTGCTCTTCGGGTTGTTCACCGTCTTGCAGCTCATTCGCTAAGAGATCATAACTCTCATCCTATCTATATTGTGAGCATATTGACTATTCTGGAGTACCACTGTACTCACGAAAGCGCCATCGTTGAAACTGAGGATTTAAGACGAGTCAACAAGGTTCCATTTCCTGAGGTGGGTAGAAAGGGAACAAACCTCGGGCCATCGTAGTCGTAATCGTCTCCCCCACCCCCACCGAAGCCGTCGTCAGACATTCTATATGTTTCCTGAGAGAACAGATATGATCCTGGGCTTTAGTGAAGGAAAGTTTGTTGATGGTTACGTAATCACCTCCGCCTTCTTCGGTGCACTACCAAGTGCTGGTGCTTCTCCACTATGCAGCTCAATGATACGCCTGCATGTAGGAATTGTAAACTCCGTAGCGTGGAGAGAGATGCATCCGCAGGTCCTTCCATCTGCTTCGCGTGACCTTTAATGTGGTTGGCAGGGTTTTAGATCTTAAACTATCGTCGAAACTGGTCGATCATTCATTTACTCGTTCCATGCTTGGGGTTGCAGTGCTTTTTAGAGCCCCCACGACACGATTTACAAGTAAAAGATCGACACTGGTACACTGGTGCATCTCACTATAAATCGTGCTCTCCGCGTCCGCCTTAGCAGCCGAATTCACTGGCAAGTCCCGGAGTAGTCGTCCTTCCATCTCACCGCTTCTTCGTTCATCAAGGAGCACCCAACTCCAATCTAGTATGTTAAGAAGTATGCCTGTCTTATTGGCCTGTCATTCGAGAGCGATGATCTAATTAAATTCCTTTCAGCCGTTTTCGCGACGTTGCAACCAGTGTACCCAAGAAAAATTTGGTGCTGGGTTTCCATATCGGTCAACTATCTCGCTATCCAGCCCGCAAGTGGTCAAATGGTAGCCTTTTGCTACGCCTGTGGATCCTTCACAAATGTCGTCACTGGGCGAACGGGAATTGCTTGATGGTAGTCACTTTTCTTCTCTGACCTTTCTCCGTTGTTTTCGCTCAGGTCGTGCGACAAGAGAGAAGAAATAGAGTGACTGGTGAACATGTGCATGGCGCGTATTACACCTTTCACGGAAGTCGATCGCCATCAGATCTCTTAGACTCGGGGTAGTTCCGATGCGAATGTAACAATAATATTGTTGCACGCGTCCTTTCTCGGAATGCCAACTTGACCGATCTCTGTGGTTCGAATTGCTTCCTCTCCGGTCACAGCTCCACCCCGCTTGCAGTACATTTCTACGTACACATTCCTCTTGCTCTTCATAGCATACCATGCCCAATCACAGACCGGGTAGATCGTGGGGCACTCGCTTTGATTCCCTCACGCCCTCTGGCTCCCTCTCCTCCAACCAGGAAAGTGCAGCTACGACCTCGCACCGCACGTCTTCCTCGCCGCGCAGTGTTTTGGCCGACGAGGACAATAGCCTCCAGGGTTCTCATGACAGGATCCTACCGGATGCGAGCATCTTCATCGGAAGGTACGCGTCAAGCCATTTATTATGTCCATTGTTGATATTGGCTCTATCAGCCTCCCTACCAACATCGAGTACGCCGACCTGACTAATATGTTAGCTCAACATCTGTCCGAGCATTCTCAAGTCAAAAGCATCAAAGTTGTTCGTGACTCTAAGGGTGGTACCTGCGCATTCATTCAATGTCAGGTCTGTTGTTCATTCGATTTAGTGAACGGGTTTTTCAACTGCTCCTGACTTAGGACGCTGAGGCAGCCTCTGTTCTCATAAATAATCTCCATGTCGCTGTGCCACAGCCGTTCTTGGGCAGATATCTTCGATACGAACCCGCTCGCGCTTTTAGAACTCTACTCATCTCGTACAGGTGAGGGACATTCCTTCACAGTATTTTCTGGGATATATGCGTAACAAATGGCGCATATATACATATCAGATTCAAGTAGGTCTGACGTTGACCGTAGGAGCCCTAGGCAATACATTCGGCCAAGAGATGCGTTGAATAAAGGAAATTTACTGCCTCCTGAAGACCCCCCGTTTATTGAGCTCCAGTTGCCGAGCGCTATGAGAATCGTCGGGACACCTGGAACCAAGTTAGTGTGTTCCCGCGTGACTCTGCGTGTCTTTCGGTGGGATTAATGGTCGATTTTAGGCATCTTGCTATCCTGTACGACTCAGCTGCGTTAGACGACCCGTCCGTAGACGGCGCTGACTCTGGTTTATTACTTGTGCCACTTCTTTACGATGCCGAGGTAATGCTATGTCTTCGAATAAGGCATCAAACTCATATCTACATACAGTCTCTGTTGCGGATTGCTTCTATATTTGGCACTGTGGATTATTTCGGGCCCTACAACCATGAAAATGAGGATGATCAAGTATCAGCAAATTTTCCAGTTCCTCATGATGGCCTCCGCTCTCCCGTCATGGACCCAGGCTGCTGGAAAGTGAAGTGGGCACATCGAAACGACTGCGTCAGTGCTCTCGTGGTATGTTGGTCAGCGCTCGTTCTACCGGTGAATTCTGATCACGTTTGAAGACGCTTCGCAGAATCCCCCATTTAACTGTTACATGAGCTCATCAGTCGAACACAACTCCTCGCGAACATGGATCTTACCCTCCTCGCTCGTTTCCAATCGTTCAGGCTTCCCAATCTTGGCGTAGTCGTGGGATGACTCCTGGTTTTCGTTCAGTTTCCGGCCTCTTGCCAACCAGCCATACCTATCCCGCCCTTCGTAATGCTCGGGACATCTCAGGCGTTGATCGTCAATCTCATATCAAAGCCACTGACTCAAGCCGCGGATGCGATCTCTGGCAGCGAGAAATCCCCGCTGTTCCAAATAGCAAAAACGTACTTTCTTCAGGTGCTCGACCACCTCGACCGAGGGCACTTTCATTAACACATGATCGTCCTCAATCGGTAACATCGTTTCCTTCACGAGAATCTACAGGGCAGCTATCTTTCACAAACTGGGAATCGACCAATCGCACCCGTTGGCTGGAGCGTATCGAACCAACGGAGTCCAACGGTACTCCTAGGTCAGCCATTTCTCTCATTGCTAGATACCGATAACATCACTCGTGTAGCCCCAACGTCACTCCTTCGCCTTACCTCAATCATATTACCTCTGACAGTGCCCTCCATGCTTCACGAGAAAGTCACAGTCGAGAAATTGACGCAGGTATTTCTCATAGCCCCGACTCTAGGACATCCCTTATCACATCAAGAGCCCCTGTGTCACTGATGCTTCGCACACCGACTACTGCCAGCTATATGGGAGATTTTCAGAGCATGTCTTTTAGGGACTACGAGAGTCAAGGTTCA
This sequence comes from Tylopilus aff. beelii, assembly GCA_038094295.1. Classification (NCBI taxonomy): domain Eukaryota; kingdom Fungi; phylum Basidiomycota; class Agaricomycetes; order Boletales; family Boletaceae; genus Tylopilus; species Tylopilus aff. beelii. The sequence continues at coordinate 35,670 of JBBPTU010000060.1, forward strand.
CTCTCCCAAGTCCCGCAGGAGAAGCGGGATGATCACATCGTCGATCCCACGACCATCTTTGTCGGTGGTCTGGAAATGTATGGGCCAAACGCCTGGGACGAAAGCAAGGTCAGGGCATTGTTTTCAAAATACGGAGGAATTGAGGCAGTTAAAGTTATCCGACCGAGTGAGCTTTTTTTTCACTCCAGCTATGCCTGCTCATCATCTTCCTAGGTAACAAACGCTCTGCGTTCGCGTTTGTCAAGTTTAATAACACGGAATCTCCTGCTAGAGCAGTTCAGGCAGAGGCAAATTAATTTCTCACTACCAGTTGCGAACCGAAGTTCTTATGTCATCTTTCAGCATAATCGAATGCTGGATGGCCGTTTAATTCGCGTGCAACTTCGGGATTGGAATCCAGCTTATCGTCCCTCCTGGCGGTTTGGACCGAACAAGGAGTTAGGATCGCAATCATTTGGTCTCTACGATGACCTCGGCACAGTTTCGAAGTTGCGGAAACCAGATACTGTTGATATCGCTGCCGACCTAACTGCTCAGAAATCCTCGAGCTCGCCGGCTCAATCTACTCCATCGTCCGGTAAAGCCTGCGACTTAAATGAAGTTCAGGACAAATGTGGTTTTCCACCTGCCGAGGCTTCTGCTGAAATTTCTGACGACCAGGTGTGTTCAAAGAAAGATATCCACGAGGTATTGGGCACAAAGCAGAGCGAACCCATTTTACAAGACCCAACTCTCACGTCACCCCAGACATCTGTGGTACCGGCTATGACCTTGCCAGGGACGTATACAGCACCTGCAATCCAGTACTATCAGGGATGGGTCCCAAATTACGTCCCACAGCTTCCGTACCAAATGCCTTTTCCAAGTCAACCTTTTCCTGGCTATCCCTTCCTTCCACCAGTAGCTTCGGGCCCTCCGCAAAGTGGGCTAGACAATGGAACCCCTTCAAACACCCCTGTTCCAATTGGCCCTGCTAGCGGTGCATACCCGGTATGTAGCTTGCAGTAGTTCCTTACGCGTGCTCACCGTCATGTAGACGTTCATGCCTTATCATCCCCTTGGTCATAGCTTCGATTCGGCACTGGCCACCACTAGCCATCTTGGACAGCCGAATAACCTACCCCTCTTTCATCCACAGGCTCCACTGATCCCAACCGGTTTTATCCAGGGTGATCAAGGGATGCTTGTACCCGTCTATCCCCCAGACGCACTGAACCATTATATGGCTGGAAATCCGGAACGTAGTCAAACTCCTGCCAACTCTGGGTCTGCTGAGGGTCAACCTCCAGTGACTTGGCGGCCATCACCTCCTATTTGTCCACAGACGGTGATCCTTCACTCGTACATCAACCCACCACTAACTGCCCCGCCACCTCATTCACTCGGGGGTCACACATGGGTACCAGGCCACGCGTGGCATGGAGTCGTACCACAGTTAGGAAGCCTTAATAGCGTGCCTGGCCGCCAAACTCCGTCTGCACCCCCTGGAGCGCCAGCACCAGTCTCGGTTGCGTCGAGTTTTGAACGTGGGTCTATGGTGCCTCCTCGCCGACAATATCGCCGAGACAATCATAGCCAGCACCACAAAAACACTCTCACCCGTGGTACAGGTGGACGGACTAATAAAGTGCCTTTTGACGCTCCTCCGCGATCACCATCGAATGTCCAGCCAGCACCAGTCGCTCAGATTCCCATGCCAGATGCGTCCGTTGACGCTAACTAGCAGTGCTGAAACACGGACCAGGGCAATCTTGTGTAATTCTCGGACTCTTGTACCCTTCGCTTTGTCGTTTCCTCCACCCCTTCTCCTGTTTTTCGAATACGGTAGTTTGCCTACCTCATGGCTCTGACACGTGCACTCCATTTAAACACCCTGCCCTGATGTGCGGCGACGTTGCGAGTGGTGTGGGGTTGAGATACGTCAGGATTTCGGTTCTTTTCTTCGTATGGTTAGCCTTGTGTCCAAATACCCGTGAGCATGGGAGAAATTCCCCTCACGAATAATGAAAAACTTGGGTGGATCAACGAGCCGCAGTTCACCTGGAATGCATTCGATCCCCTCCGCGAGGCGGGACACGACAGCGCTGCAGCCCTGCCCGCGGATCAGCGAAAGATTCCTCAGGCCCTGCAGGGACGCAGGGAACGTATGGCCAGCATGATGCAACGCCGAGTCTTCGCCGGTTCGGTTACCGCTGGCCGCCGAAACACCGAGGCTAACGGTGACACGTGCTCGAAGTACGCCGTGCACTCAAAGATTGCCGGACAACGAATGTTGACGCACAAATCCTTACACATCAGGAGCTGCAAGAGAACAACTGCAATAGTTCACGTTACGCCGAGAGATCAGAATAGCTATCGACCGTCCGAGTAGTCGGGGAAAACGTCAGTGGTGGAAAAAAAGGAATGTACATGTATCCATCAAATGAAAGTGACATGAACGAAAAAATATGATTATACTGATATCGTGTCGTTAATGCGGGGTATGCGAATGGGTTTGAAGAATCTGAGATGACATGCGATGTAATCAATGAGCGTGGAGATGGCCATCTATCGAGTCTTCAGGTGAGCATCGACTTTAAAGAAGGGAAGCTATAACGCACATGAAGTCATGCGATACAGTGCTGCAAATGCATGCGTAATATGATTATGTCGTGTCTAAATAGCAATTAGGTGGTGCTGTAAAACGTAACGCCTGTATACTACCAGACTAGTCAGCCTAAAGTGATACCAGCCAAAAAGTGCCTTACCATTACAAACGGGAAGACATGCTGGTATAAGGGTTCTGCTAAATTCGCTTGTTTCCTGAGACCCAGGATAATTGTACACTGCCAGCCCCAGCAATGTGGACTTTGGCGCGCACGCGACATACCTACGATAACGTCAAGATATTTGGCGCACGCACAGAAAATCATACATACAGTATCTGCAACCTCTGCTTTCTGGAAGCTGATCTGTAAATCGCCGTTGGGCATCCTCGTGATCTGATCCACTTCGCCAAAGGACTTGGAGAGTGGAAGAGATTAGGAACACTCATATAGACGGTCAATGCCACGTACTTGACACCAGTTCTGTATAGCATCCAACCGTCTGGTATCGTTCAGCGGAATACCACTGATAACAAGTTTCTTCTTTTTAACTTGTCTTGCAGGGGTACCGAACGAAGACAAAGAAAGCCGACGGCCGCCGGCCTTGCCAGCGAACAAGACATGAGGCTGCGAATCATTGCGTTCATCTGCGAAGATCTGGTGTTGAGCCCCCGACTGGTCCCGCCGAGAGCTGGATGCGAAAGATAGACGTGTCGTTTCACCCTTGGGTAACGAGGGAGTAGCAGGCCGTCGTTCTGGAAGATGTGGCGCAGAAGCAGGGTATTGCGGCCGCAACGACGGAGATGATGCGGAATCAACGTCAGTTTTGAAAAATGGCTGCGACATCATTCCTCCAGTTCGTGAATGGACGCGTAGTGAACCGAAAAGGGAGTGCGTCTTTATTGGTGGCATCGATGGCACGGGTGATTCGCCATCTTCGTGCAGGGACATAGTCGTAGGGGTGGTGATGGAGGAGCAGGTATTGGAAGAAGAGATACTTGGCCGTGATCGTGATCGGTCAGTGAGAGAATCTCCGGGACTTATACGTGCATCCGTGTCTGAGATAGACACAGACGAGAAGTGGCCCAGAACGCTCGGTCGCCACCGCCAAGAAGAGCTGCGTGGTGTGCTATAAATGTGGGAGGCATTCCGTGGCAAAGATGCTTGGAGGCTCGTACTTCGTGCATGATAAGACGGATTACTGAGGTCTACACGAGACGACCGGTGAAACACAGAAAGCCTGGAAGGACTGCGGGGTGCTGTGGTCCTCGGAGAGGGTGATACAGAGCGTCCGGGGAGATGAAGGTGCCGTAATGATTGAGGGTTGATAAGTCGGACTGTTGATCGGGGAGTAGCCATATCTGTCGACGTAGATTCGTGGGATGGCTATGTCGATACCAATCAGGTGACATGTCAACGAGAAGCTGGTGGTTACAAACATGATCGTGAGTGTCCTCTGGGGGACATTCCTTTGCAATGTCTTCGTCGACGACGACATAGTCGTACATGCTATCAGCGTCATCTAAGCTGTGGCGGAGAGCTGCCATGTTCAGATGGGGGTAAGCAAGGTACGGATTACTCCGGGTACCAACTGCATCGACATCCGCAAGGTCTAGGACGTCGGGGGGAGTAGACGGCTGGAGCTCCGATAGCCAGCGAGAGAGACGACTAGAACGGCGACGAAGGGTGGCATCGACGATCTGAACGCGTGGAGACGCGTCAGGCCTGCGGAGAGTCATGGTGGAGGACGGGGAGCCGCTTTCAAATGTGGCGGTATCGTCTTAAAGCAATTTAACAAAGGGAAGACGACTGACACGAAAGGAAAATTACATACTGGAAGGAGGAGGGCCTGGAGGGGAAGGGAGACTGTCATTATAAAAGGAAGTGACCAACTTGGGTCGTGGACGAGGTGAAATCGATGAGGAGCCGCAGGACAGCGAACTGAGGTGGGCGAGGTCAACGGACATCTGAATCAAGCACTGGCAACGGTCGCGTCTCTTCGTCGTAGAATACACACGGGTATCTCAGAGAAACCTAGAGAAGAAGAATAAGTGATATTAGAACGGTCTGGGGGTAGAAAGACGTTGATCAGTCGTCAAAACTCATGGGACAAAGCAAGTAATGAACGAGGCGGGGATGACAAGTTCAACTCGAACATGATGCCTCGTCTAAGAAAAACGTGGCCAGCTCCTTACGGCAACTTTCCCAGAAGCCACACCGCTCGCCAATCGCCGCTGGGGTATTCTGCCACACGGCGCACTCTTTTGGCTGTCAACAGCGAAGCTGACTCGATTCCTGCTTACCCACCAGCACAATGGGCGCAGATATCCTCGTCACAAGTCGGAACGGATCGCCAACGCAACTTGTCTCACACGCAAATCGTTGGTATTGGTGCAAAGCGGGCAACCCGACGCCCTACGGTAGATCTACAGTGGTGGAACCTTGTCCGACATGCGCAATGTCCTCGACGATCCTGTCTGCGATACCCCTGAATAACTTGGCAGAGGGTGACTCCTGATATCGTTTTAGAATATCGAGTGCCTTGAGGTCGATTGCTTCATCCGTCTCTCCCACGTTGCTTGGCGCTGCAGCATCCAACAGTGTCACCAGTTCCGTGTCGACTGGCAGAGCGCCAAGAAACGTCAACCCTTCTCGTCTCGCCATCTCCTCCCCACCTTGAGTTGAAAAGACGTTGCTGATCTCGCCGCAACATGGGCATACGTAGCCGCTCATGTTCTCGATCAGCCCCAGAACCGGGAGCTTGACCGCGCGGGTGAAGGAAAGACACTTTATCGCGTCTAGCAGTGCAACTGCCTGGGGCGTCGTGACGATGACGGCCGAGAGCTTTGAGTGAACCGGTGCCAGGTGTTCCAGCAGCGATAGATGCTCGTCAGAAGTACCTGTGCATGACACGTCCAGTCGTGCGATTGGACAGTCAAAGGGAATTCACGAACCTGGCGGAGTGTCGATGACAAGATAATCAAGTTCGCCCCATCGGACGTCGCTCAGAAACTGACGAATCATTGCATTCTTCTTCGGACCTCTCCAGACGACGGAATCGCTCTTCTTCTTCAGCAAGAATCCGACGCTCATGCATGCTAGCCTCGGATCACCGCCCTGCTGGGCGTCTGCGTACACGGGAACCCATCCATCGCTACTTTGATGGACGCCGTGTCCGTCAAGTCCGAGCATGCGCGGTATCGATGGGCCTGTCAAATCGACATCAAGAACGCCGACACGGGGATGGGACGGGAGCGCATGGAGACTGAGGGCGAGCTGTGTCGAGACGGACGACTTTCCTACGCCCCCTTTGCCCGAACATACGATGATGATGTGTTTGATGGTCTTGAGTCGCCGTGATATTGGCGTTTCCTGTGACATGCTTCGCTGATGTCCTTGTCTGCTAAAGGTTCAGGCTAGGCATCAGATGTATAATCCATCAATCACACAGCTCTGCTTCCGCTTTCACACCAGATCGATCTACTCCCACAATCAAATCTGATTATCTTTAGGTGTACGACTTCTCACAACACTAGTACCAATCATCTCCACCCACCTCAACTCGGCGCCCTCTTCCATCTAGCTGACCTCCATGGGACGAGGATCCCAGTAAAGGGTAGATGAAAGGACAACAAACGACGGGGATAAGACAAGGCTTGAACATGGTAGGCAGGAGGGGGGAAAGAGCGCATTCAGCGATAAGAACGATGATGAAACATGTACCAGTCATGAGGGTGGGGGAATGAACATAAAATCCGATGAAGAAAGACAATCTGTATCAAACGATATGGGCGCTAGTGATGGTGATGACGTTTGTAGGCGGTAAGGGAATAGGCAGCCACCAGACACTTGGGTGAATGGAACGACCTGAAAGAAAAAAGCGTCCGTGAAATACATATCGTGAGGCAACACCAACTTCTTCGATGACGGGACGGTCGCTGGCAATCCTGTGATGCGAGAACGGTCCAGAACGGCAGGGGAACCAAAGCAGACGATTTCCGGCCTGAAATGCGAGCCTATGTGCAGGTATGACGAGAGCCATTGTTCGACACGGCGCGCCTAGACCATCTTCCTTCCGCTCCTTCTTCCCACAGGAGCGTTCCGCGACCGACCATCATGAACTAGTATTCAACAGCGACCGAGGACCCTCTGCAACTTCCCTCCGCCCCCAATCTCGGTCGCACTCGGGACGTGCCCCGCTTGAATGAAAGAAACAAGGGAATGTTACGTGTTCACCAGATATCACCCTCCCTGCCACGAGTGGTACCGCGCTGCTGACCTACCGCACCAGGGGTATTAGCAGCCTGCTGCTGGCGGGTGTGCGAACGCAGCCTATGCCAACGATTGTCAGCTTCACACGTCCTGGAAACAATAAACCACCTACATCCTGTCACTCGCACGGTGCTCTTCCTCTTCCTGGACGACCTTGCGCCTGCCAGCAGCAGCCTTTTGGCTGGCGCCAGTACTACCATCGTCGGGAGCACCTCGCTGGACGCTCCAATCGAAGACGTAATCATACTGGAACCCTTCGCGAACGAAGAGGTCGCGGAAAAGTTTGCGCAGGTAGGAGTAATCGGGCTTGTCGTCGAAACGGAGAGCACGAGTGTAATTCAGGAAGATCCCAAATTCGTTGGGGAACCCACGGCAGAGGAGGTCCGTCGGCGTGGTCATCTTCTTCTCCATGATGCGATCGTACTTTTGCTTCTTCGTGGCAGCCTTTAAACCCTGCCAAGGGAGCGCTCCACGAAGGAAGTACATCAGAACGTAAGCGAGAGATTCCAAATCATCGCGACGGGCCTGTTCGACCCCCAAGTGCGTATTGATTGACGTATAACGGGCAGTACCAGTGAGGTTCTTGTTCTCCCTGTAAGGGATGTGAAGATGAGTCTTGGGGTCCCGGAACTTCTTGGCCAAGCCAAAGTCGATCACGTTGACTTGATTGCCCCGTTTCCCGATACCCATCAAGAAGTTGTCGGGTTTAATATCACGGTGGATGAAGTTACGAGAGTGAATGTATTCGATGCGGGATATCTACGATATGGAAAAATGAGCGAGAGGATAACATAGGGAGAGTATCAGGATTACCAGCTGATCGGCGAGAAGCAAAACGGTCTTCAAGCTAAACTTGCGGTTGCAAAAGTTGAAGAGATCTTCAAGGGAAGGACCAAGGAGATCCAAGACCATCGCGTTGTAGTCGCACTCGGTGCCGAACCACCTGACGAAGGGGACACCGACACCGCCTGCAAGGGTCTTGTAGACCTTGGACTCGTACTCGAGCTGCGGGTGCTTGGCCTTGACCGACTCGAGTTTGATGGCGACTTCTTCACCAGAGATGATGTTGATACCCAAGTAGATGTCACCTACGTGATGGTGAGTAAGATGCGAGCGGATGAAGGGCGGTACACACCAAACGATCCGGAGCCGATCTTCTTGCCGAGGCGGTACTTGCCGCCAACCCGGAGGTCGAGCCTGTGAGCGGGGGTTTCTGCCATGATGGGTACGATGGGTTCACTGGAAAACGAAAATCAGAATGGGTATGACCGAAAGGTGTGAGGGGAAGGGCGAGAAGAAGGGCGAAACGCAGCAGGGCTAAATACGCGAGCCAAAGTGGCTGACGTGCCACTGCGGTAGGCGACGGAGTTGTAAAAGAACGACCAGAAGCAGCCAGAAACAGCAAACAGGCAGGGTGAGAGGGGGATCTTGACGACGCTCCTCGCAGGTCCTGTGCGGACTCGAGCTGCAGAATTCGGGGTAAAACGTGGTGCCCTCGAGGCGCTCAACGTCGTCGCAGGGCGCAACAGAGCGAGGAAAAGAGGTAGAAAGGGCGCAACACTTACGGAACGAGCAGTGGTGGACGAGAGAGAGAAGGAGACTGGGAGGAGACGAGATGGAGGAGCAGCGAGAAGAAGGAGAGAAGGAGGACTTTGGAGAGAACAACACTGCCGCTTACGTGGGAAGCGGAGTTTGAACGAGGGGACGATCAGCAAAGCTGGTAGTGTACAATAACTAGGACGGGTACAGGAAATGACGTGAATTGAGTGGAGCGTCTTCGGGTCGCTGTGGTCGACAGAAATGGAAGAAGGTGCTCGGCGGGGTGTGCGACGTCGGGCGGACTTTTGCGAACCCCACCTGTCTACACCCACGTCCTTCGTTTCCCCGACACTCGTTCAATGGCCTATCCCCGGCACAACGATCCTTACGGCCAGGCGCCGCAGCAACAGCAGGGTCTGGTTCCAGACTTTCCGCCTGGAACCATCCCCGTTAATTACACACAGTACAATGAACATGATACCCACTGGGACACCAAGTCCGCGCACTCCTTCCAGAGCAGTTTTCACGGCTCGCAGACCCATCTCAACGCCGAGTACAGCGCCAGCCGTCCAAACCTGCATCATCAGCCTCCCCCCGCCCCCGCAGGCTACCATGCGTACCAGCCGAATTACCCTCCCGTCCAGTCTCCACCCATGGTCAGGGAAATGAGCGTCGGCTACTCCGTTGCACGAGAAAAACTCATGAAGCGTCGCTCCGTGCGCCAAGTTGAGCTTCAGAACGGCAATCTGGTGCTTGACGTCCACGTCCCCAGTCACATCGTTCCGAAAGGAATGTCTGACGTGGAGGAAATGACGAAGATGAGATACACCGCCGCCACGTGCGACCCCGACGAGTTCATGCGCAGAAAGTACTCCCTCCGGCCCTATCTTTATGGCCGTCGCACCGAGCTCTTCATCGTCATGACGATGTACAACGAGGACGAGGTTCTTTTTGTCAAGACCATGAACGCGTACGCGCCACTCCCTGTTCGATGATACCATCTCTCATTTTTTTCTAGAGTCATCAAGAACATTGCGCACCTTTGCAGCAGGACTCGTTCCAAAACTTGGGGCCCAGACGGTTGGAAGAAGGTAGTCGTTTGCATCGTGTCTGATGGACGGAACAAGATCAATAAACGCACCTTGCAAGTTCTGACACTGGTATGGTAGTCGCGCATCTTCATCGCCATTTCACTCATCGCCTCCTAGATGGGCTGTTACCAAGAAGGCATCGCCAAAGACTCGATAGCAGGCAAGGACGTAACGGCACACATCTTTGAGTACGTGCCTTGTTGATGCCATCACTCCCTCGTCTGAAATCGCGTTCACAAATCTAGATACACCACAAACGTCATCGTAACTGAGACGGGTGAAGTCTCCTCTGGCGCTTGTCCAGTGCAGATTCTGTTTTGTTTAAAGGAACAGAACAAGAAGAAGTTGAATAGTCATCGGTGGTTCTTCAATGCTTTTGGCCCCCTGATCAACCCCAATGGTCTGTGGGAATGATACCTGTTTGTTCGTTTTCTGAGGGACGTGGCTTTCTAGTTTGCATCCTTTTGGATGTCGGGACAAAGCCGACTGGCACCTCAATCTATGACCTATGGAAATGTGAGCGGTATCCATTATCGCATCCCTTACTCACCGCCCCACAGGCTTTGATAAGCACTCGAATGTCGGAGGAGCATGTGGAGAGTGAGTCGCAAATGCTGGATAGTGAACATACGACGAACGGAGTTTTTCTTCTAGAATCTGCGTCGATACTGGCAGAGGTTGCTCCCTACTGCTCACTAGCCCTCTCGCGGCGTCCCAGAACTTCGAGGTACCGTGCGCCCTTACTTCTACCTTCTCCTCTGACGGCTGTCTTCAGTATAAAATGTCCAATATTCTCGACAAGCCACTTGAGGTATGTCACTAGTTTTGCTGGTTTATCACACTAACCGTAACTTCTTTTCAGAGCGTCTTCGGATATATCAGTGTGTTGCCCGGTGCTTTCAGTGCATACAGATACAGGGCTCTTCAGAATGGACCTGATGGCAAGGGTCCGCTTGCATCATACTTCAAGGGCGAGGCAATGCATGGCGGAGGCGCCAGTAATGCTGGACTTTTCGGTTGGTCTTTTTTTTTGGGTTCTGAGCACCATTAAACATTGTCATCAGAGCGAAACATGTACCTTGCTGAAGACCGTATCTTGTGCTTTGAAATCGTGACGAAGAAGCGTGAAGGATGGGTGTGAGCTCGTTTCTCTCCTTATCGAGCTGTGAGCTCAAGCTTCAGGACTTGCAGCTTGAAATACGTGAAAAGCGCTAAGGCATCCACAGACGTGCCCACGACGGTCAGCCCCGAAATTTTGAAAGTCGAAATGTCTCTGACTTTTTAGCAGGTGCCTGAATTTATCTCGCAGCGTCGTAGATGGTTGAATGGGTCGCTTTTTGCATCTATTCACTCGACCATATTCTTTTACAAGATCTGGACATCAGGGCAGAATCCCATTCGGATGCTTGTACTGCAGGTACTGAATTTGTGTGCTTACCTATAACGCGCGCTAAGTGATCGACCTCATATCAGATTGAATTCATCTACAACGCTGTTCAGCTTCTTTTCACCTGGACCTCTCTTGCCAACTTTTACCTCGCCTTCTTCTTTGTGAGTACTCAGGACCAGTATTCTTCGAGACACTAAGTGGCGATTAGTTGGTTTCGTCTGCCACAGCACCTGGTGAAGGCAACGCTTTCAACTTTCTTAGCTCGGGGGTTGGTCAAATTATCTTTGAGGTGTTTCTCAAGGTCGGCCGTGCGATGTTTGCATTGTTCATTCAGAGTTCCTGATCAACCTTCAAGCTGTACATCGCTCTCCTCTTCGTCACGACAGTATGTTCGCTTGGCAATCGGCCTCAGGTGGGTTGGTCACAAATTCGTGGTGACAACTAGCTAAGATATGTGTCAAGGGATCGAAATGGATTTATGCACTTGCTATGATCCTCTTTGGCCTCTGCAACATTATCACTTTGTGGTGTGCCGGCTACACGGTTTACCTCGCTGTTCCCCATTCCGTCCAGGGCTGGAAAGCCGCTCCCAAGTATGTACGTTTGGCATTCTCTCAGCACCGTCGCTCAATGTCAAAAGTCTGGTGCTTACCAACCAAGCCTTTCGTGAGATTGTGATATCCCTGGCGGCAACCTATGGCCTCTATTTCATTTCCTCGTTTATGCATCTGGAACCGTGGCACATGTTCACTTCATTCATCCAATATATGTTCCTTTTACCGAGTTGTAAGTCCATTTCCAATTATCCTATGACCGAAAGACTGACTTGATGAGGAAAGACGTGAACATATTGAGTGAGTAGTTGGAGAACTGGTTGAGTTAAAGTGATATCTGACCCACGTATCATCCGTTAGTGATGTATGCCATGTGCAATTTGCATGATGTTACTTGGTACAAATTCCTCTTTTCATAGTTCTCAGTGGAGGCTTATACTACACAGGGGTACAAAGGGTGACAATACCGCCGCGAAAGATCTGGGTGGCGCGAAGAAGATCAAGGGCGATGGCGGCAAAGTAATGATGGAAGTCGAAATCCCCACCGCCCGTGAAGACGTTGATCAATTGTGGGCCGCGTCACGTTCCGCACTCAAAGTGAAGCCCCAAGAAGCCAAGGAACATCGTGATGCGGCAACCAAACAGTCCGACCACGATCGCAACAGTCGTACGAACGTAGTTCTTACGTGGATCGCCACCAACATGTGAGTGTCGCCTTCCTCGTGCCATCTCTCTGCTGATATGCCGTCAGGGTCATGATCCTTATTTTCACATCCTCGGCCTTTTTGGACTGGGTGAACCAACATGTCGAGAAGACACAGTCGTCTAAGTTCAATCCTTATCTTAGCTTCCTCTTCCTCGCGCTGTAAGTGCCATGATAAATTGCAACTCATGATGCTGACGTTACAACTGCAGTGCTGGACTGTCTGCGATCCGTTTCCTTGGCTCCTTGTTATACCTAATTTTCAGATTCTTTGGATTTTGAAGGGTCGCGTTCTGAATCCACTAGTTCCCATGTTGGTTTGTACGACCTTGGGATATTGCATGGTACTGCGTATCATGTACCTTTTATCCCCTATACCCCCTTCGTGAACTTTCCTGAGGAAATAGTGCACTATTCTTGTGTTGTAACTTCCACTCATTTGTTTTAGTAATCTGAAATGGTTGCGAAACGTACGCCCCCAAGCTATGGAAGCCCGTGCATACAGAACGAAAGGTTATTTCCTCGCTCCTTGGATGGCGTACGGCGATTCACGCGCAGGCTAATGTTGGAATGTCCGCGACTTGCAATAGAGACGACACATCTAGACCATTGTTCCTCATACCTATTCAATCTCTAGGGTTGAGACAGACCACGTTTCGGAAGCACGGCAATTGCGACAGAAACAAGTCTAACCAGAAGACCTTGCACCCGCATTCAAAGGTCAGACAACGCCAACAAGGAAAAACTTGTGTATTGATCAGACCCATCTAATAACCTGTGAAGTACCTAACCAGAACGGTCTGAGAACCGCTGGGAGATCGAGACCTGATGGTTTTCCATTTTCATCGAAGCGCACTCCGTTCTCTAGCAGAGCGATAATCAGTCGTGGGATGGCGGCAGCGGTGCCGTTGAGGGTATGCGCAAAGGGAACAGGTACATGCGGCTGACTAGATGGTGAAGTCCGTCGTCGATACCGAATGTGGAGCCGTCGGGCTTGGTAGTCCGTGCAGTTTGAGGCTGAAGAAATTTCGCCCCAAGCGCCTCTCCCGGGCATCCATGCCTCCATGTCGTACTTTCGATAGGCGCTTGCACCCAGCTCCTCTGTAGGCATGTCCAAAACACTGCAAGCTTAGATAAGAACACGAACGATTCGAAGGATTGTAGTCACCAGCCTTACCGGAAAGGGAAGTTCAGCCCCTTGAAGATCTCTACTTGGACACTCCGAATCTCTTCCAAGTACTCTTCGCTCGAATCCTCCTCGCATACAACAAAGAGCTCGACTTTTGAGAACTGGTGGACTCGATATAGGCCACGCGTATCGGAGCCACGAGAGCCAGCCTCGGCTCTGAATGAACGACCGAGCCCGACGACCTTTACAGGCAGTGTGTTCTCGGGAAAAATCTTGTTTGCAAACATCCCAGCAAGAGGAATTTCGGCTGTACCTGAGAGTACCAGCTCAGGAGACGAGTCTGCGATGCGATATGTTTGAGAAGAAGGGTGGTCAGAATTGTAGTCTCTAGGTTGGAATCCACAACGCAGGGCTACGTCTTCGCGAACTACGTCAGGCGTCATTACGAACTGGAAACCATGATTCAGTGCGACAGATATTGCGTAGTTTGTGAGAGCATTCTCGAGTATGGCGGCTTCCTTGAGTAAGTAGTACCATGAGGATCCTGTCACGACAGCAGCAGCCTCGAAGTCGAACAACCCCAGCGCCCGACCGATGGTAATGTGATCACGTTCCGGATTGGGGGCCATGGCAAGAGGCCCATGAGTAGACAGAACAACGGCTGCATCCTCAGCACCAATGGGAACTTCCGGATGCGTATCGTTTGGTAGATGTAACGCGAGTCCCAAGAGCTTTTCCTCCATGGTAGCTAGTTTCCCCTCGAGTGAAGCGATTTCCGCTTTTAACGCTTTCGCTTCGCCGAGTACAGCCTGCTTCTCCGCCGGGTCCTTGATTGTGCGGATGCGGTCGCCGAGAAGAGATTGCGTATGCCGTTTGAAGTCCAGTTGGCCAGAAAGTTCCTTCTGCTCTGCGTAAGAGTGGGCGATAGATTGTAATGCACCGACCGGCAGGGGAAACTTTCGGTTAAAGGCGTTATGTGACTTGTAGATTATGGACTCTGAGATGTCACGATAGTCAAGCCGAGGCTTCGGAAGGACTGCGCTGGTAGTATTTGAGGCATTCTTCGAGGCAAACCTCTTTACTTTGTGTGGATATTCAGCTTGCGGAAGAACGACAGAAAGAGCGACATACCCAAGTTAAACGACGGCCTGCGACGCTGGCAGACGCGAGCAGCGAGCCAACTCATGCGCAGATGAAAACGCGGACTGTCACGCCGGTCACACGCAAGTCCTACGCGTCGCGTCCGGGTCTTCCATCGCAATGGCCTCGACGTCAGCAAAAGGCAAGGCACCCGCGAACGGCGCAAAACACGCTCCGTACGAACTTCCATGGTCAGTGTGTCCGCATATTCTCAGAACATAACAAGTTTCACACTCGTCTAGGGTTGAAAAGTACAGGCCACAGACGCTGGACGATGTTGTCGGCAATAGCGAGACAATCGAACGCCTGAAAGTGATAGCGAGAGACGGAAACTGTCCGCATATCATCATTTCGGTGATTTTATTCGTCATTCTCGCGCTACCGTATCTCCTAACTCATTGCCAAAGGGTCTACCGGGTATTGGTAAGACCACCAGTATCCATTGCCTGGCCCACCAATTGCTGGGAGACGCGTATAAAGAGGGCGTATTAGAATTGAATGCTTCTGATGAAAGGTTCGCATTTAACGATTCGCTACAATATCGCCTCACACTTGGCCTGGTAGAGGTATTGACGTCGTACGCAACAAAATAAAGCAATTCGCGCAAAAGAAAGTGACTCTTCCGCATGGAAGACACAAAATTGTGATTCTTGACGAAGCGGATAGGTTGGTAGGGACATTGTTTGAAGACGGATCTGACGTTAGTTATAGCATGACGCCTGGTGCGCAACAAGCACTTCGTAGAACGATGGAGATATACTCGAATACCACCCGTTTCTGCTTGGCGTGCAACATGTCCAGCAAAATCATTGAACCAATACAGAGCCGATGTGCCATCCTGCGCTACGCTAAACTAAGGGACACGGAGATACTCAAACGCCTGCTTGAGATATGTGAGATGGAAAAGGTGACCTGAATATTTGCCTTTTCACTGCAAGTGTTCACTACCGGACAAACAGGTTGAATACAACGATGATGGTTTGACTGCACTCATCTTCACGAGCGAGGGCGATATGCGACAAGCTATCAACAACCTCCAGTCTACACACTCCGGCTTCGGATTCGTGTCAGGCGAGAATGTTTTCAAAGTTTGTGACCAACCACACCCAGTGATTGTCCAAAATATCATTCGCGCATGTATCAAAGGTGACATTGACGGTGCGATGGAGAAACTGAACGAGCTCTGGGGACAAGGGTATAGCGCGGTGGATATTGTCGTCACAATCTTCAGAGTGACAAAGACCTTCGACGAGTATGTCTAGCGAATACTGAGCAGGACTGTAACTGACCCTTCATAGGCTACCAGAATATACCAAGTTGGAGTACATCAAAGTATGGATCACGATTTCCCCAGGTTTATCCATGGCTCACTTAATCTAGGAAATCGGATTTACACACATGCGGATCCTCGAAGGTGTCGGAACTGTCATCCAGCTCGGTGGCCTTGTGGCTCGGTTGTGCAAACTCGTATGTCTCATCCTCCACCGGGGAAGAGTAGCATCGCTGATATGATGATAAGAACATGAATCCCGAGCTTTTCAAGCTATGAACGTTAAGACAAGCACCGTCTTAGTAACGCTGGATATTCCTAAGTCGGTTTCGCTTGCACCAAGGGTTCAACCTTACTAGTAGACTTTCCTATGTAGCACTAGTGGTTTCTCGGTAGCAACACAGCCACACACCTACACTAATGCCAGCGCTAGCCCTTAGTGCTTTAATAGTAGCCACGGCGAACTTGACCGTGTAACTTGAAACTGACGCGCGTGTTGCGTGTAGATGATCAGGATCATGACCCACGCAAAGGAACAAGCATCTATCATACATCAGATACTCAGCCCCACACCTGAAGGCACAGAAAGACTGTTGACGGAGATTGGTCTTGGGGCTATCCCATCTCGTGAACAAGTCCACCGGGAAATTGATGCGAAGCTCTTATCGCCGCCAGATACTCTACCAGAGCACTGGTTATCCACGTATCAGATGTATGTATCTCCCGTATCAAGGTTCGTCAAACTCATCGTTTTGAGTCCAGACACTGGAAACCTGAGCATCACATACCTTCCTTACTTTCGTTCGAACCTGCACCGCCGCCTACAGGTTTGAGCTTTGTTCGCGCAGGCTTAGATGGTCGCGTTACTGGCTATGCAGAGGTGAGCGATATGCCACCTGCTTGTTTTCAGGGGCTGACGAGCTCAGACACCAAATCCCCATATTGAAACGGCCCTAACATCGACATCGATGAACCGTGCCCCTGGTGCAGTTGGTGCCTTCGTCAGGGGAAAGTCTGGCTATGTTCCATTTCAGCCGGGAGGTCTCGACGAGGTGTTACTTTCTTCTACGCAAGCCGGTGCCTCAGAAGAATTGGTGAAAGGACTGAAGACTATCCCTCCAGGTTTCTCGAGAGGCCTTAGACTGCCAGGCGAGGAGCCTGAAGATGAAGCCCTTACTGCTATTGAAGGCTCTCTCCCGCCCGCAAACGGAGAACTGGTAACCCTTTGGATGGATCTCTATACTGATGCTTAACCATCTCAACTATTAGGATCAGGAGGAACTCCCAATGGAAGATCAAGAGAGAGAAATTGAATACCATAACGATGGAACCGCTGCTGAGGTTGATGAACTCCTCCAAATTACTGTAAGACATTATCACCATGGGCATCCATAGCATTTTATATTTGCCAGAGATCACATTTACGACCAGCCAAAACGCGTCGCACTCACCGTGCCAAGATTATTAAACGTGATTGGGCGCATGTAGTGGATATTCACAAACCGATGACCAACTTCCACGAGCTGGTCCCGGAGATGGCGCATAAGGTTCGTTTTTTTACAGACCCCGCAGTAATTGAATCGGTAACGGACGGTGTTTTCCAAGTATCCCTTCGAGTTAGATACTTTTCAAAAAGAGGCAGTGTATCATCTCGAGATGGGTGACTCTGTCTTCGTCGCTGCACATACATCTGCTGGGAAAACAGTGGTTGCGGAGTATGCAATCGCTTTGGCTGAAAAACACATGACAAGGTGTGTCTGGCCACGCTTCCGTAATTCCGGTCTTGAGCGAACGTGGCACAGGGCTATCTACACGTCACCTATCAAAGCTCTGTCAAATCAAAAGTTCCGCGATTTCAAGCAAACATTCTCTTCATCTTCTGTTGGAATCTTAACAGGCGATGTCCAGATTAATCCGGAAGCAAGTTGTTTGGTCATGACGACGGAAATTCTACGCAGCATGTTGTATAAAGGCGCAGATCTCATCCGCGACGTAGAATTCGTAATAT